>JAHUYU010001505.1:0-21062 GCA_030439765.1 Tripidium arundinaceum | reverse complement strand
AAGTTTGAGCACTTCACACCAAGTGATGTGCTTGGTAGAATCATGACCTTTGACATGCAAAGAGAGGAAGCACTTGAGAGGAGAAAGCTTGGAGAGTTGCAAGCAAGATTGGATGGCATGAAAATCAAAGATGTAGCTCTTAAGGCCAACAAATCAAGCAAGCAAGCCTCTACTAGCAAGTCTAAGTTCAACAAGCAAGCATCAACTAGCAAGCCCAAGGCACCCAAGCAAACCAAGGAAGAAGTGGAGACAACATCATCATCAAGTGAAGATGAGAGTGATAGTGAACAATTTGAAGAAATTAGTGATGTTGCTCTCTTTATGAGAAGGTACCGCAAGGGCTAAAGAAGGAAGACTACAAGGTAGTGAAGAGAAGGTTGCCAAACAAGAAAAAGAGAACATGCTACAATTGTGGGAGCACCGAACACTTCGTTGCCCATTGTCCATATGAGAAGAAAGATAGCAAGTTCAACAAGAGCAAGAAAGAGGACAAGGGTGACCGCAAAAAGAGCAAGAAATATATTGGGGAAGCTGACATTGGGCATGAGTGGGACTCAACAAAAGATAGCTCAAGTGAGGACGATGAGAAGGTTGCAACCGTGGCTATTCACAAGCCATCCTCCACACCAAGACTCTTCAAAAACATGTCTGATGATGACTACTACTCCCCTCATATTTGTCTCATGGCAAAGTGTGAGAAGGCATACTCCTCCGGTGAATCAAGTTGGGCGCTTGATAGTGGATGTACAAATCATATGACCGGAGAAAGGAGTATGTTCTCATCATATTCCCCTATGCAACATTCAAATGAGAACATTGTCTTTGGAGACCATTAAAAAGGAGGTCATCGGTCTTGGTAACTTTGCTATAACCCTTGAGCATTCAATTACTAATGTATTACATGTTGATTCGTTGAGTTACAATTTGTTGTCTATTTCTCAATTATGTGAGATAGGCTACAATTGTCTCTTTACGGATAAGGGTGTGACCATCTTTAGAAGGGAGGATTCCTCTATTGCTTTTACGGGTCGCTTGAAGGGCAAGCTTTGCTTAGTTGATTTCAACAAAAGTGAAGCAAAGCTTGAGACTTGTTTAGTGGCAAAATCTAGCATGGGTTGGCTATGGCATCGTTGGCTAGCCCATGTTGGGATGAGGAACTTGGCCAAACTTTTAAAAGATGAGCACATCCTTGGACTAACAAATGTTTATTTTGAGAAAGATAGGGTGTGTAGCACGTGCTAAGCTGGAAAGCAAGTAGGTGTACCTCACCCACCAAAGAGCATTGTCTCCACCAAGCAACCATTGGAGCTAATTCACATGGATCTCTTTGGACCGGTCGCCTACCTTAGCATCGGCGGTAACAAACATGGTCTTGTTATTGTTGATGACTATTCTCATTTCACTTGGGTGTTCTTTATGTTTGATAAAAGTCAAGTTCAAGAGAAAGTGAAGATCTTTATTAGAAGAGCACAAAAAGAATTCGGTTTCCCAATCAAGAAGGTGCGATGTGACAATGGAACCGAATTTTGGAACACCCATGTGGAGGAGTTTCTTGATGAAGAGGGCATCAAGCATGAGTTTTCAACTCCATACACCCCTCAATAAAATGGTGTAGTAGAGAGGAAGAACCTGACAATTATTGACATGGCAAGGACAATGCTAGATGAGTACAAGAATTTGGATTTATTTTGGGCCGAAGCCGTCAACACCGCTTGCCATGCCATCAGTCGCCTCTACTTACACAAGATGTTGAAGAAAACTTTATATGAGCTTCTAACCGGTAACAAGCCAGAGGTGTCTTATTTTAGGGTGTTTGGGTGTAAGTGTTTCATATTTAACAAGAAGCCCAAATCCTCTAAATTTGCACCTAAAGTTGATGAAGATTTCTTCTTGGTTATGATCAAACGAGCATGCCTAGCGTGTGTTCAACAAAACATTTGTTAGTCCAAGGATGTGCTCATCTTTTAAAAGTTTGGCCAAGTTCCTCATCCCAACATGGGCTAGCCAACGATGCCATAGCCAACCCATGCTAGATTTTGCCACTAAACAAGTCTCAAGCTTTGCTTCACTTTTGTTGAAATCAACTAAGCAAAGCTTGCCCTTCAAGCGACCCGTAAAAGCAATAGAGGAATCCTCCCTTCTAAAGATGGTCACACCCTTATCCGTAAAGAGACAATTGTAGCCTATCTCACATAATTGAGAAATAGACAACAAATTGTAACTCAACGAATCAACATGTAATACATTAGTAATTGAATGCTCAAGGGTTATAGCAAAGTTACCAAGACCGATGACCTCCTTTTTAATGGTCTCCAAAGACAATGTTCTCATTTGAATGTTGCATAGGGGAATATGATGAGAACATACTCCTTTCTCCGGTCATATGATTTGTACATCCACTATCAAGCGCCCAACTTGATTCACCGGAGGAGTATGCCTTCTCACACTTTGCCATGAGACAAATATGAGGGGAGTAGTAGTCATCATCAGACATGTTTTTGAAGAGTCTTGGTGTGGAGGATGGCTTGTGAATAGCCACGGTTGCAACCTTCTCATCGTCCTCACTTGAGCTATCTTTTGTTGAGTCCCACTCATGCCCAATGTCAGCTTCCCCAATATATTTCTTGCTCTTTTTGCGGTCACCCTTGTCCTCTTTCTTGCTCTTGTTGAACTTGCTATCTTTCTTCTCATATGGACAATGGGCAACGAAGTGTTCGGTGCTCCCACAATTGTAGCATGTTCTCTTTTTCTTGTTTGGCAACCTTCTCTTCACTACCTTGTAGTCTTCCTTCTTTAGCCCTTGCGGTACCTTCTCATAAAGAGAGCAACATCACTAATTTCTTCAAATTGTTCACTATCACTCTCATCTTCACTTGATGATGATGTTGTCTCCACTTCTTCCTTGGTTTGCTTGGGTGCCTTGGGCTTGCTAGTTGATGCTTGCTTGTTGAACTTAGACTTGCTAGTAGAGGCTTGCTTGCTTGATTTGTTGGCCTTAAGAGCTACATCTTTGATTTTCATGCCATCCAATCTTGCTTGCAACTCTCCAAGCTTTCTCCTCTCAAGTGCTTCCTCTCTTTGCATGTCAAAGGTCATGATTCTACCAAGCACATCACTTGGTGTGAAGTGCTCAAACTTCTTCTTGTCCCTAATCAATGTCATGACAGACTCATTTCTTGGTGAATAAGCCTCTAACATGATCTTGACAACCTTGTGATCATTGATTTCATCTCCACCGAGACCTCTAATCTTTTCAACAATTATCATCAATCTATTAAACATTTCTTGCGGCCCTTCTCCGTCCATGATTACAAACCGATTGAGCTTTGCCATCAATAAATCAATCTTGGATTGTCTCACTTTGTCAACCCCTTCATGTGCTATGTGCAAAGTATACCAAATTTCCTTTGCAACCTCCAATCCCATCACTTTGTTGTACTTATCACCACTCAAGGCACTTAGCAACGCACTAGTGGCTTGAGTATTGAGATGGATGTGGCGGTACTCGGTCGGTGTTGGATTATTGGGATCAACCGGACAACAAATTGTAACTCAACGAATCAACATGTAATACATTAGTAATTGAATGCTCAAGGGTTATAGCAAAGTTACCAAGACCGATGACCTCCTTTTGAATGGTCTCCAAAGATAATGTTCTCATTTGAATGCTGCATAGGGGAATATGATGAGAACATACTCATTTATCCGGTCATATGATTTGTACATCCACTATCAAGCAACCAACTTGATCCACCGGAGGTGTATGCCTACAAATCAAGTTTAGTTCCTAGATTTAGGTCCCCAAGTAGAATTGGGGCCTTACATGTTATTCACCAATATCTTAGGAACCCAAATTGCTTTCTTCACATATATGTTGGTCTCAACACCAACATACGTGGCAACAACTTTACCAAGGTTGTTGCGCTTCAACACATAGCAAGAAGTCAAGCTTTCCCGGGGTGCATGGGCCTTTGGTTGATAAGAATACTTGTTTTTGGTCACCCAAATTGATTCCTTTGGCTTCTGGAAAACCTGCTTTTGCCTAGGCATCCTTTTCTTGGGCTTAATAGTCTGATCAGGAGACAAATTGGTAGCCTTCCCTTTTGCGGGGCGTGGCACTGCCGCTTGAGAGCGCGGCACTACCACGGTCTGTGCAGGCTGAACTGTACCGATCTGCTCCTTCCTCTCAAACTGCACACATTCAAAACCATTTACCAGTTTTCTTCCATTGGTCTTACCTCCTTTCGTGTGCCCGAGCCCATCTTTGATGGAAGGATGCCTTCCATTTTTGTATTGTGGCCTTGTAGGTTCATCATGTGCTTCGACTTGGCAAAGTTAGTCCCATCAAAATAAGGTAACTTGCCCCCGAGTACATTGATGAGAGCTCTAGAATCAAGGTTAGGCACAGATGAATAATTAAAGGATACAACTCCATATGTTCTTTTGTTGCCGCCCTTTGTCTTGCTCTCTTTCTTGCCACCCTTGGGATCTTGGTAGGAGATGTCATCATCTCCATCTTCGGTGTTACTTGACTCATCTTCACTTGAGGGGGCTTTGTCTTTCTTTTCTTCTTCTAGCTTCTTCTTCTTCTCTTCTTCCCTTCTTTTCTTTTCTTCTCTTCTCAATCTTCTCTCCTCTTTTCTTTTCAGCTTCTCAGCTCTCCTTTGCTTCTTTTCTTCTTCTTCTTTCTTTCTTTGTCTTTCTTCTCTTCTCAACCTTCTTTCTTCTTTTCTTCTCGCCTTCTCACCTTCGGACATAGCAGCGGGTGGGAGTGTCGTATTGCTCGCTGTAGAGACACTCTCACTACTGCTGTCCGTGGTGTGCAAATCCACATCTTGTGGATCCACCTCTTTTACTCGACTTGCTTCTTCGCCTTGCTTAGCCATACCTCACACGGTTAAGCGTCAAATGAGGTAACCTGGCTCCTGCTAAGCCTAGAGGGGGGGGTGAATAGGCCTGTTAAAAATCAACTCAAACAAATGTTAGAAGCCTGCGCGGCACTGCCGCTCAGCGGTACTGCCGCCCTACAAGCGGCACTGCCACTCCACCTGACAAATTCGAGATCACAGTTCAAAATCTACCCAAGGGAAAATATATCGAGTAATACTGAGCTTCCTAGGGTAGAGTAGATCCTATTCCACCACTTGGATGTTGGCGGAAGTGCACGAACGAGTAGATCTGGACCAAACCCTAGAATCACCACACAAACAAGTAATACAATGCAAATAGCAAGAACATAAGAGAGACAAGGATTTATCCCGCGGTTCAGCTCGCCACAAAGGCTTGCCTACCTCCACGTTGTTGAGGAAGCGACAAAGGCTTGGGTTTCGCAAACCCTATCCTCGTTCTCAAGTCAAGAGAGCAAGTCTCTTGAGATGAGGAGTTCTTAGTAGTTGTAGAGGGTGATTACAAATGTCCCGGGGCTTCCACACAAGTTGGAAGCTCCATGGGCGACGCTCTAGCCAGCTAGGAGCAAAGCTCCAAGAGTAACAAACACAATCCACTGGCTTGAACGCGAACCAAGTTCTCTAGGAGTTGAAGAACAGATTGGAGAGTTTTCTTTCTCAGTTTGTAGGCTCAATCTCTCAAGGAATCAGAGAGGAAACGTTGGGAGAAGCTTGAGGTGCTCCAATGGAGTGAGAGAGAGAAAGAAGGCTTTCTTTGTTGAGCGGAAGGGGGAATGGTCAATTTGACCGTTGGGGGAGAAGAGAAGAAAGACAAAGAAAGAAAGAAGAAGAAGAAAAGAAGCAAAGGAGAGCTGAGAAGCTGAAAAGAAAAGAGGAGAGAAGATTGAGAAGAGAAGAAAAGAAAAGAAGGGAAGAAGAGAAGAAGAAGAAGCTAGAAGAAGAAAAGAAAGACAAAGCCCCCTCAAGTGAAGATGAGTCAAGTAACACCGAAGATGGAGATGATGACATCTCCTACCAAGATCCCAAGGGTGGCAAGAAAGAGAGCAAGACAAAGGGCGGCAACAAAAGAACATATGGAGTTGTATCCTTTAATTATTCATCTGTGCCTAACCTTGATTCTAGAGCTCTCATCAATGTACTCGGGGGCAAGTTACCTTATTTTGATGGGACTAACTTTGCCAAGTCGAAGCACATGATGAACCTACAAGGCCACAATACAAAAATGGAAGGCATCCTTCCATCAAAGATGGGCTCGGGCACACGAAAGGAGGTAAGACCAATGGAAGAAAACTGGTAAATGGTTTTGAATGTGTGCAGTTTGAGAGGAAGGAGCAGATCGGTACAGTTCAGCCTGCACAGACCGTGGTAGTGCCGCGCTCTCAAGCGGCAGTGCCACGCCCCGCAAAAGGGAAGGCTACCAATTTGTCTCCTGATCAGACTATTAAGCCCAAGAAAAGGATGCCTAGGCAAAAGCAGGTTTTCCAGAAGCCAAAGGAATCAATTTGGGTGACCAAAAACAAGTATTCTTATCAACCAAAGGCCCATGCACCCCGGGAAAGCTTGACTTCTTGCTATGTGTTGAAGCGCAACAACCTTGGTAAAGTTGTTGCCACGTATGTTGGTGTTGAGACCAACATATATGTGAAGAAAGCAATTTGGGTTCCTAAGATATTGGTGAATAACATGTAAGGCCCCAATTCTACTTGGGGACCTAAATCTAGGAACTAAACTTGATTTGTAGGCATACACCTCCGGTGGATCAAGTTGGTTGCTTGATAGTGGATGTACAAATCATATGACCGGATAAATGAGTATGTTCTCATCATATTCCCCTATGCAGCATTCAAATGAGAACATTATCTTTGGAGACCATTCAAAAGGAGGTCATCGGTCTTGGTAACTTTGCTATAACCCTTGAGCATTCAATTACTAATGTATTACATGTTGATTCGTTGAGTTACAATTTGTTGTCCGGTTGATCCCAATAATCCAACACCGACCGAGTACCGCCACATCCATCTCAATACTCAAGCCACTAGTGCGTTGCTAAGTGCCTTGAGTGGTGATAAGTACAACAAAGTGATGGGATTGGAGGTTGCAAAGGAAATTTGGTATACTTTGCACATAGCACATGAAGGGGTTGACAAAGTGAGACAATCCAAGATTGATTTATTGATGGCAAAGCTCAATCGGTTTGTAATCATGGACGGAGAAGGGCCGCAAGAAATGTTTAATAGATTGATGATAATTGTTGAAAAGATTAGAGGTCTCGGTGGAGATGAAATCAATGATCACAAGGTTGTCAAGATCATGTTAGAGGCTTATTCACCAAGAAATGAGTCTGTCATGACATTGATTAGGGACAAGAAGAAGTTTGAGCACTTCACACCAAGTGATGTGCTTGGTAGAATCATGACCTTTGACATGCAAAGAGAGGAAGCACTTGAGAGGAGAAAGCTTGGAGAGTTGCAAGCAAGATTGGATGGCATGAAAATCAAAGATGTAGCTCTTAAGGCCAACAAATCAAGCAAGCAAGCCTCTACTAGCAAGTCTAAGTTCAACAAGCAAGCATCAACTAGCAAGCCCAAGGCACCCAAGCAAACCAAGGAAGAAGTGGAGACAACATCATCATCAAGTGAAGATGAGAGTGATAGTGAACAATTTGAAGAAATTAGTGATGTTGCTCTCTTTATGAGAAGGTACCGCAAGGGCTAAAGAAGGAAGACTACAAGGTAGTGAAGAGAAGGTTGCCAAACAAGAAAAAGAGAACATGCTACAATTGTGGGAGCACCGAACACTTCGTTGCCCATTGTCCATATGAGAAGAAAGATAGCAAGTTCAACAAGAGCAAGAAAGAGGACAAGGGTGACCGCAAAAAGAGCAAGAAATATATTGGGGAAGCTGACATTGGGCATGAGTGGGACTCAACAAAAGATAGCTCAAGTGAGGACGATGAGAAGGTTGCAACCGTGGCTATTCACAAGCCATCCTCCACACCAAGACTCTTCAAAAACATGTCTGATGATGACTACTACTCCCCTCATATTTGTCTCATGGCAAAGTGTGAGAAGGCATACTCCTCCGGTGAATCAAGTTGGGCGCTTGATAGTGGATGTACAAATCATATGACCGGAGAAAGGAGTATGTTCTCATCATATTCCCCTATGCAACATTCAAATGAGAACATTGTCTTTGGAGACCATTAAAAAGGAGGTCATCGGTCTTGGTAACTTTGCTATAACCCTTGAGCATTCAATTACTAATGTATTACATGTTGATTCGTTGAGTTACAATTTGTTGTCTATTTCTCAATTATGTGAGATAGGCTACAATTGTCTCTTTACGGATAAGGGTGTGACCATCTTTAGAAGGGAGGATTCCTCTATTGCTTTTACGGGTCGCTTGAAGGGCAAGCTTTGCTTAGTTGATTTCAACAAAAGTGAAGCAAAGCTTGAGACTTGTTTAGTGGCAAAATCTAGCATGGGTTGGCTATGGCATCGTTGGCTAGCCCATGTTGGGATGAGGAACTTGGCCAAACTTTTAAAAGATGAGCACATCCTTGGACTAACAAATGTTTATTTTGAGAAAGATAGGGTGTGTAGCACGTGCTAAGCTGGAAAGCAAGTAGGTGTACCTCACCCACCAAAGAGCATTGTCTCCACCAAGCAACCATTGGAGCTAATTCACATGGATCTCTTTGGACCGGTCGCCTACCTTAGCATCGGCGGTAACAAACATGGTCTTGTTATTGTTGATGACTATTCTCATTTCACTTGGGTGTTCTTTATGTTTGATAAAAGTCAAGTTCAAGAGAAAGTGAAGATCTTTATTAGAAGAGCACAAAAAGAATTCGGTTTCCCAATCAAGAAGGTGCGATGTGACAATGGAACCGAATTTTGGAACACCCATGTGGAGGAGTTTCTTGATGAAGAGGGCATCAAGCATGAGTTTTCAACTCCATACACCCCTCAATAAAATGGTGTAGTAGAGAGGAAGAACCTGACAATTATTGACATGGCAAGGACAATGCTAGATGAGTACAAGAATTTGGATTTATTTTGGGCCGAAGCCGTCAACACCGCTTGCCATGCCATCAGTCGCCTCTACTTACACAAGATGTTGAAGAAAACTTTATATGAGCTTCTAACCGGTAACAAGCCAGAGGTGTCTTATTTTAGGGTGTTTGGGTGTAAGTGTTTCATATTTAACAAGAAGCCCAAATCCTCTAAATTTGCACCTAAAGTTGATGAAGATTTCTTCTTGGTTATGATCAAACGAGCATGCCTAGCGTGTGTTCAACAAAACATTTGTTAGTCCAAGGATGTGCTCATCTTTTAAAAGTTTGGCCAAGTTCCTCATCCCAACATGGGCTAGCCAACGATGCCATAGCCAACCCATGCTAGATTTTGCCACTAAACAAGTCTCAAGCTTTGCTTCACTTTTGTTGAAATCAACTAAGCAAAGCTTGCCCTTCAAGCGACCCGTAAAAGCAATAGAGGAATCCTCCCTTCTAAAGATGGTCACACCCTTATCCGTAAAGAGACAATTGTAGCCTATCTCACATAATTGAGAAATAGACAACAAATTGTAACTCAACGAATCAACATGTAATACATTAGTAATTGAATGCTCAAGGGTTATAGCAAAGTTACCAAGACCGATGACCTCCTTTTTAATGGTCTCCAAAGACAATGTTCTCATTTGAATGTTGCATAGGGGAATATGATGAGAACATACTCCTTTCTCCGGTCATATGATTTGTACATCCACTATCAAGCGCCCAACTTGATTCACCGGAGGAGTATGCCTTCTCACACTTTGCCATGAGACAAATATGAGGGGAGTAGTAGTCATCATCAGACATGTTTTTGAAGAGTCTTGGTGTGGAGGATGGCTTGTGAATAGCCACGGTTGCAACCTTCTCATCGTCCTCACTTGAGCTATCTTTTGTTGAGTCCCACTCATGCCCAATGTCAGCTTCCCCAATATATTTCTTGCTCTTTTTGCGGTCACCCTTGTCCTCTTTCTTGCTCTTGTTGAACTTGCTATCTTTCTTCTCATATGGACAATGGGCAACGAAGTGTTCGGTGCTCCCACAATTGTAGCATGTTCTCTTTTCTTGTTTGGCAACCTTCTCTTCACTACCTTGTAGTCTTCCTTCTTTAGCCCTTGCGGTACCTTCTCATAAAGAGAGCAACATCACTAATTTCTTCAAATTGTTCACTATCACTCTCATCTTCACTTGATGATGATGTTGTCTCCACTTCTTCCTTGGTTTGCTTGGGTGCCTTGGGCTTGCTAGTTGATGCTTGCTTGTTGAACTTAGACTTGCTAGTAGAGGCTTGCTTGCTTGATTTGTTGGCCTTAAGAGCTACATCTTTGATTTTCATGCCATCCAATCTTGCTTGCAACTCTCCAAGCTTTCTCCTCTCAAGTGCTTCCTCTCTTTGCATGTCAAAGGTCATGATTCTACCAAGCACATCACTTGGTGTGAAGTGCTCAAACTTCTTCTTGTCCCTAATCAATGTCATGACAGACTCATTTCTTGGTGAATAAGCCTCTAACATGATCTTGACAACCTTGTGATCATTGATTTCATCTCCACCGAGACCTCTAATCTTTTCAACAATTATCATCAATCTATTAAACATTTCTTGCGGCCCTTCTCCGTCCATGATTACAAACCGATTGAGCTTTGCCATCAATAAATCAATCTTGGATTGTCTCACTTTGTCAACCCCTTCATGTGCTATGTGCAAAGTATACCAAATTTCCTTTGCAACCTCCAATCCCATCACTTTGTTGTACTTATCACCACTCAAGGCACTTAGCAACGCACTAGTGGCTTGAGTATTGAGATGGATGTGGCGGTACTCGGTCGGTGTTGGATTATTGGGATCAACCGGACAACAAATTGTAACTCAACGAATCAACATGTAATACATTAGTAATTGAATGCTCAAGGGTTATAGCAAAGTTACCAAGACCGATGACCTCCTTTTGAATGGTCTCCAAAGATAATGTTCTCATTTGAATGCTGCATAGGGGAATATGATGAGAACATACTCATTTATCCGGTCATATGATTTGTACATCCACTATCAAGCAACCAACTTGATCCACCGGAGGTGTATGCCTACAAATCAAGTTTAGTTCCTAGATTTAGGTCCCCAAGTAGAATTGGGGCCTTACATGTTATTCACCAATATCTTAGGAACCCAAATTGCTTTCTTCACATATATGTTGGTCTCAACACCAACATACGTGGCAACAACTTTACCAAGGTTGTTGCGCTTCAACACATAGCAAGAAGTCAAGCTTTCCCGGGGTGCATGGGCCTTTGGTTGATAAGAATACTTGTTTTGGTCACCCAAATTGATTCCTTTGGCTTCTGGAAAACCTGCTTTTGCCTAGGCATCCTTTTCTTGGGCTTAATAGTCTGATCAGGGAGACAAATTGGTAGCCTTCCCTTTTGCGGGGCGTGGCACTGCCGCTTGAGAGCGCGGCACTACCACGGTCTGTGCAGGCTGAACTGTACCGATCTGCTCCTTCCTCTCAAACTGCACACATTCAAAACCATTTACCAGTTTTCTTCCATTGGTCTTACCTCCTTTCGTGTGCCCGAGCCCATCTTTGATGGAAGGATGCCTTCCATTTTTGTATTGTGGCCTTGTAGGTTCATCATGTGCTTCGACTTGGCAAAGTTAGTCCCATCAAAATAAGGTAACTTGCCCCCGAGTACATTGATGAGAGCTCTAGAATCAAGGTTAGGCACAGATGAATAATTAAAGGATACAACTCCATATGTTCTTTTGTTGCCGCCCTTTGTCTTGCTCTCTTTCTTGCCACCCTTGGGAGCTTGGTAGGAGATGTCATCATCTCCATCTTCGGTGTTACTTGACTCATCTTCACTTGAGGGGGCTTTGTCTTTCTTTTCTTCTTCTAGCTTCTTCTTCTTCTCTTCTTCCCTTCTTTTCTTTTCTTCTCTTCTCAATCTTCTCTCCTCTTTTCTTTTCAGCTTCTCAGCTCTCCTTTGCTTCTTTTCTTCTTCTTCTTTCTTTCTTTGTCTTTCTTCTCTTCTCAACCTTCTTTCTTCTTTTCTTCTCGCCTTCTCACCTTCGGACATAGCAGCGGGTGGGAGTGTCGTATTGCTCGCTGTAGAGACACTCTCACTACTGCTGTCCGTGGTGTGCAAATCCACATCTTGTGGATCCACCTCTTTTACTCGACTTGCTTCTTCGCCTTGCTTAGCCATACCTCACACGGTTAAGCGTCAAATGAGGTAACCTGGCTCCTGCTAAGCCTAGAGGGGGGGTGAATAGGCCTGTTAAAAATCAACTCAAACAAATGTTAGAAGCCTGCGCGGCACTGCCGCTCAGCGGTACTGCCGCCCTACAAGCGGCACTGTCACTCCACCTGACAAATTCGAGATCACAGTTCAAAATCTACCCAAGGGAAAATATATCGAGTAATACTGAGCTTCCTAGGGTAGAGTAGATCCTATTCCACCACTTGGATGTTGGCGGAAGTGCACGAACGAGTAGATCTGGACCAAACCCTAGAATCACCACACAAACAAGTAATACAATGCAAATAGCAAGAACATAAGAGAGACAAGGATTTATCCCGCGGTTCAGCTCGCCACAAAGGCTTGCCTACCTCCACGTTGTTGAGGAAGCGACAAAGGCTTGGGTTTCGCAAACCCTATCCTCGTTCTCAAGTCAAGAGAGCAAGTCTCTTGAGATGAGGAGTTCTTAGTAGTTGTAGAGGGTGATTACAAATGTCCCGGGGCTTCCACACAAGTTGGAAGCTCCATGGGCGACGCTCTAGCCAGCTAGGAGCAAAGCTCCAAGAGTAACAAACACAATCCACTGGCTTGAACGCGAACCAAGTTCTCTAGGAGTTGAAGAACAGATTGGAGAGTTTTCTTTCTCAGTTTGTAGGCTCAATCTCTCAAGGAATCAGAGAGGAAACGTTGGGAGAAGCTTGAGGTGCTCCAATGGAGTGAGAGAGAGAAAGAAGGCTTTCTTTGTTGAGCGGAAGGGGGAATGGTCAATTGACCGTTGGGGGAGAAGAGAGGATAAGGTACCCTCTTCTCCAACGGTCACAAAATAAGTCGTGGCAGTGCCGCTCCAGCCTGGCAGCCAAAGAGCAAAGAGTGAAAGGCTTGCTACCAAGGCTAAAGGTTTGAGGATATTTTTGGTGGCTATTTGAGAACTTGGTTGCACATTAAAGTTTGTGCATTATATCCCCCTTTATAGTATGACTTTTCCTATACTCAGATTCGAAATAGAAAATAAATTAAACACCTTTGAGTTGGTTGCCGTGTCCTTTTATAATTGGGGGCTCCACCATCACATGAATTATCCTCCTTTGTATTTTACCTGCTTGTCATCTCGATAAATCTCATTAGTCCTTTAATTGCGTGGTCATTATCACCAAAACCCACATTAGTCCTTTAATTGCATGGTTCTCGTATCTATTTTTTTTGTCAACACTTACAAGTTCAAAGGCATGACTTAACCTATGCAGGTTGTAGCTTTCAAGCCATTCTAAAGCAAGTCATGGATCGATTGGGTTACGAATGGCGATATGCTAGGCCGACACGCACTACACATGGATACCAGGAATGCGTGCTTGTGCCGGGGCCGACACAGACTTCTCTACCATTACTTACCGTCGTTAGTACACCTTGTGCAAGGACTTGTGAAGCAAGGGAGAGTTGTAAGTGCAATCAAGCCCTAATGTGGGTTTTGGTGATAATGACCACGCAATTAAAGGACTAATGAGATTTATCGAGATGACAAGCAGGTAAAATACAAAGGAGGATAATTCATGTGATGGTGGAGCCCCCAATTATAAAAGGACACGGCAACCAACTCAAAGGTGTTTAATTTATTTTCTATTTCGAATCTGAGTATAGGAAAAGTCATACTATAAAGGGGGATATAATGCACAAACTTTAATGTGCAACCAAGTTCTCAAATAGCCACCAAAAATATCCTCAAACCTTTAGCCTTGGTAGCAAGCCTTTCACTCTTTGCTCTTTGGCTGCCAGGCTGGAGCGGCACTGCCACGACTTATTTTGTGACCGTTGGAGAAGAGGGTACCTTATCCTCTCTTCTCCCCCAACGGTCAAATTGACCATTCCCCCTTCCGCTCAACAAAGAAAGCCTTCTTTCTCTCTCTCACTCCATTGGAGCACCTCAAGCTTCTCCCAACGTTTCCTCTCTGATTCCTTGAGAGATTGAGCCTACAAACTGAGAAAGAAAACTCTCCAATCTGTTCTTCAACTCCTAGAGAACTTGGTTCGCGTTCAAGCCAGTGGATTGTGTTTGTTACTCTTGGAGCTTTGCTCCTAGCTGGCTAGAGCGTCGCCCATGGAGCTTCCAACTTGTGTGGAAGCCCCGGGACATTTGTAATCACCCTCTACAACTACTAAGAACTCCTCATCTCAAGAGACTTGCTCTCTTGACTTGAGAACGAGGATAGGGTTTGCGAAACCCAAGCCTTTGTCGCTTCCTCAACAACGTGGAGGTAGGCAAGCCTTTGTGGCGAGCTGAACCGCGGGATAAATCCTTGTCTCTCTTATGTTCTTGCTATTTGCATTGTATTACTTGTTTGTGTGGTGATTCTAGGGTTTGGTCCAGATCTACTCGTTCGTGCACTTCCGCCAACATCCAAGTGGTGGAATAGGATCTACTCTACCCTAGGAAGCTCAGTATTACTCGATATATTTTCCCTTGGGTAGATTTTGAACTGTGATCTCGAATTTGTCAGGTGGAGTGGCAGTGCCGCTTGTAGGGCGGCAGTACCGCTGAGCGGCAGTGCCGCGCAGGCTTCTAACATTTGTTTGAGTTGATTTTTAACAGGCCTATTCACCCCCCCTCTAGGCTTAGCAGGAGCCAGGTTACCTCATTTGACGCTTAACCGTGTGAGGTATGGCTAAGCAAGGCGAAGAAGCAAGTCGAGTAAAAGAGGTGGATCCACAAGATGTGGATTTGCACACCACGGACAGCAGTAGTGAGAGTGTCTCTACAGCGAGCAATACGACACTCCCACCCGCTGCTATGTCCGAAGGTGAGAAGGCGAGAAGAAAAGAAGAAAGAAGGTTGAGAAGAGAAGAAAGACAAAGAAAGAAAGAAGAAGAAGAAAAGAAGCAAAGGAGAGCTGAGAAGCTGAAAAGAAAAGAGGAGAGAAGATTGAGAAGAGAAGAAAAGAAAAGAAGGGAAGAAGAGAAGAAGAAGAAGCTAGAAGAAGAAAAGAAAGACAAAGCCCCCTCAAGTGAAGATGAGTCAAGTAACACCGAAGATGGAGATGATGACATCTCCTACCAAGCTCCCAAGGGTGGCAAGAAAGAGAGCAAGACAAAGGGCGGCAACAAAAGAACATATGGAGTTGTATCCTTTAATTATTCATCTGTGCCTAACCTTGATTCTAGAGCTCTCATCAATGTACTCGGGGGCAAGTTACCTTATTTTGATGGGACTAACTTTGCCAAGTCGAAGCACATGATGAACCTACAAGCCACAATACAAAAATGGAAGGCATCCTTCCATCAAAGATGGGCTCGGGCACACGAAAGGAGGTAAGACCAATGGAAGAAAACTGGTAAATGGTTTTGAATGTGTGCAGTTTGAGAGGAAGGAGCAGATCGGTACAGTTCAGCCTGCACAGACCGTGGTAGTGCCGCGCTCTCAAGCGGCAGTGCCACGCCCCGCAAAAGGGAAGGCTACCAATTTGTCTCCTGATCAGACTATTAAGCCCAAGAAAAGGATGCCTAGGCAAAAGCAGGTTTTCCAGAAGCCAAAGGAATCAATTTGGGTGACCAAAAACAAGTATTCTTATCAACCAAAGGCCCATGCACCCCGGGAAAGCTTGACTTCTTGCTATGTGTTGAAGCGCAACAACCTTGGTAAAGTTGTTGCCACGTATGTTGGTGTTGAGACCAACATATATGTGAAGAAAGCAATTTGGGTTCCTAAGATATTGGTGAATAACATGTAAGGCCCCAATTCTACTTGGGGACCTAAATCTAGGAACTAAACTTGATTTGTAGGCATACACCTCCGGTGGATCAAGTTGGTTGCTTGATAGTGGATGTACAAATCATATGACCGGATAATGAGTATGTTCTCATCATATTCCCCTATGCAGCATTCAAATGAGAACATTATCTTTGGAGACCATTCAAAAGGAGGTCATCGGTCTTGGTAACTTTGCTATAACCCTTGAGCATTCAATTACTAATGTATTACATGTTGATTCGTTGAGTTACAATTTGTTGTCCGGTTGATCCCAATAATCCAACACCGACCGAGTACCGCCACATCCATCTCAATACTCAAGCCACTAGTGCGTTGCTAAGTGCCTTGAGTGGTGATAAGTACAACAAAGTGATGGGATTGGAGGTTGCAAAGGAAATTTGGTATACTTTGCACATAGCACATGAAGGGGTTGACAAAGTGAGACAATCCAAGATTGATTTATTGATGGCAAAGCTCAATCGGTTTGTAATCATGGACGGAGAAGGGCCGCAAGAAATGTTTAATAGATTGATGATAATTGTTGAAAAGATTAGAGGTCTCGGTGGAGATGAAATCAATGATCACAAGGTTGTCAAGATCATGTTAGAGGCTTATTCACCAAGAAATGAGTCTGTCATGACATTGATTAGGGACAAGAAGAAGTTTGAGCACTTCACACCAAGTGATGTGCTTGTAGAATCATGACCTTTGACATGCAAAGAGAGGAAGCACTTGAGAGGAGAAAGCTTGGAGAGTTGCAAGCAAGATTGGATGGCATGAAAATCAAAGATGTAGCTCTTAAGGCCAACAAATCAAGCAAGCAAGCCTCTACTAGCAAGTCTAAGTTCAACAAGCAAGCATCAACTAGCAAGCCCAAGGCACCCAAGCAAACCAAGGAAGAAGTGGAGACAACATCATCATCAAGTGAAGATGAGAGTGATAGTGAACAATTTGAAGAAATTAGTGATGTTGCTCTCTTTATGAGAAGGTACCGCAAGGGCTAAAGAAGGAAGACTACAAGGTAGTGAAGAGAAGGTTGCCAAACAAGAAAAAGAGAACATGCTACAATTGTGGGAGCACCGAACACTTCGTTGCCCATTGTCCATATGAGAAGAAAGATAGCAAGTTCAACAAGAGCAAGAAAGAGGACAAGGGTGACCGCAAAAAGAGCAAGAAATATATTGGGGAAGCTGACATTGGGCATGAGTGGGACTCAACAAAAGATAGCTCAAGTGAGGACGATGAGAAGGTTGCAACCGTGGCTATTCACAAGCCATCCTCCACACCAGAGACTCTTCAAAAACATGTCTGATGATGACTACTACTCCCCTCATATTTGTCTCATGGCAAAGTGTGAGAAGGCATACTCCTCCGGTGAATCAAGTTGGGCGCTTGATAGTGGATGTACAAATCATATGACCGGAGAAAGGAGTATGTTCTCATCATATTCCCCTATGCAACATTCAAATGAGAACATTGTCTTTGGAGACCATTAAAAAGGAGGTCATCGGTCTTGGTAACTTTGCTATAACCCTTGAGCATTCAATTACTAATGTATTACATGTTGATTCGTTGAGTTACAATTTGTTGTCTATTTCTCAATTATGTGAGATGGGCTACAATTGTCTCTTTACGGATAAGGGTGTGACCATCTTTAGAAGGGAGGATTCCTCTATTGCTTTTACGGGTCGCTTGAAGGGCAAGCTTTGCTTAGTTGATTTCAACAAAAGTGAAGCAAAGCTTGAGACTTGTTTAGTGGCAAAATCTAGCATGGGTTGGCTATGGCATCGTTGGCTAGCCCATGTTGGGATGAGGAACTTGGCCAAACTTTTAAAAGATGAGCACATCCTTGGACTAACAAATGTTTATTTTGAGAAAGATAGGGTGTGTAGCACGTGCTAAGCTGGAAAGCAAGTAGGTGTACCTCACCCACCAAAGAGCATTGTCTCCACCAAGCAACCATTGGAGCTAATTCACATGGATCTCTTTGGACCGGTCGCCTACCTTAGCATCGGCGGTAACAAACATGGTCTTGTTATTGTTGATGACTATTCTCATTTCACTTGGGTGTTCTTTATGTTTGATAAAAGTCAAGTTCAAGAGAAAGTGAAGATCTTTATTAGAAGAGCACAAAAAGAATTCGGTTTCCCAATCAAGAAGGTGCGATGTGACAATGGAACCGAATTTTGGAACACCCATGTGGAGGAGTTTCTTGATGAAGAGGGCATCAAGCATGAGTTTTCAACTCCATACACCCCTCAATAAAATGGTGTAGTAGAGAGGAAGAACCTGACAATTATTGACATGGCAAGGACAATGCTAGATGAGTACAAGAATTTGGATTTATTTTGGGCCGAAGCCGTCAACACCGCTTGCCATGGCCATCAGTCGCCTCTACTTACACAAGATGTTGAAGAAAACTTTATATGAGCTTCTAACCGGTAACAAGCCAGAGGTGTCTTATTTTAGGGTGTTTGGGTGTAAGTGTTTCATATTTAACAAGAAGCCCCAAATCCTCTAAATTTGCACCTAAAGTTGATGAAGATTTCTTCTTGGTTATGATCAAACGAGCATGCCTAGCGTGTGTTCAACAAAACCTCCGAGAGAGTTGAAACAGCAGTAGATTTGACGTTTGATGAATCTAATGGCTCTCAAGTAGAGCAAATCGATTCAAATGTTGTATGTAATGAGGAGCCACCTTGTGAGCCAATCAAGCAATTAGCCATTGGTGATATAAGACCACAAGACGTCGAGGCTACTAAAGTGGAAGCTCCTCAAGAAGAAGCTGCTGCACAATCAACTACTAAAGCAAGAGCGGCAGTGCCGCCCTCACCAACAGCAATGCCACCCAGCGGCAGTGCTGCTCAGGGAGAGGCAGTGCCGCACTCACCCAGGGTAGCAGCTGACAATACGCCAATTCGAGGGCAAGACCTGCAACCAATCTTTGAGCAAGAAGACGAAGAAGGACCAGCAAGCCAACATGATGTCATTGATCACCCAAGGCTAAGGCAAACGATACAATGGGATCACCCCGTTGATAATCTCCTTGGGAGTCTTCGAAAGGGGGTAACAACTCATTCTCATTTAGCAAATTTTTGTCAATTTTACTCATTTGTTTCCTCTTTGGAGCCTCTTAAGGTAGAGCAAGCACTTGGTGATCCGGATTAGATGATGGCCATGCAAGAAGAGCTAAATAGCTTTGAAAGAAATCAAGTGTGGTCCTTGGTGGAAAGACCCAAGAGCAATGTCATAGGCACCAAGTGGGTCTTCCAGAACAAACAAGATAAACATGGTGTGGTTGACAAGGAACAAGGCAAGATTGGTTGCTCAAGGCTTCCCTCAAGTAGAGGGCTTGGAATTTGAAGAAACATATGCACCGGTGGCTAGACTTGAAGCAATCCAGATGCTTCTAGCCTATGCCGCTCATCACAACTTCAAGTTATATCAAATGGATGTGAAGAGTGCATTTCTCAACGACCCTATACAAGAACTTGTCTACGTTGAGCAACCACCGGGTTTTGAAGATCCCAAGTTCCCCAACCACGTCTACAAACTCCAAAAGATGCTCTATGGGCTTAAGCAAGCACCAAGAGCATGGTATGAATGCCTTAAGGATTTCTTACTCAAACAAGGCTTTGAAATAGGCAAAGCTGATCCTACCCTTTTCACTCACAAAGTTGGCAAAGATATATTTGTGTGCCAAATATATGTCAATAACATAATATTTGGTAGTACTAATCATTCTTTTTGTGAGGAATTTAGTAGGATCATGAGTCATGACCAAGAGATTTGAGATGTCCATGATGGGTGAATTGAAGTTCTTCCTCAGTTTTCAAATCAAGCAATTAAAGGAAGGGACTTTTATTAGCCAAACGAAGTACACCTATGATATGCTAAAGAAGTTTGACATGGTAAATGCAAAGCCTATCAAGACTCCTATGCCAACAAATGGACAGCTTGATCTCAATGAGGAAGGGAAAGCCGTGGACATCAAAGCATATCGCTCCATGATCGGCTCTCTACTCTATTTGTGCGCATCTAGGCCCGATACTATGCTTAGTGTGTGCATGTATGCTAGATTTCAAGCTAACTCGAAAGAGTGCCATTTGACGGCCATTAAGAGAATCTTGAGATATTTAGTACACACTCCTAACCTTGGTTTATGGTATCCCAAGGGCTCTAAGTTCAATCTACTTGGGTATTCGGATTCTGATTACGCCGGTTGCAAGGTAGACCGAAAAAGCACTTCAGGGACATGTCAATTCCTTGGATGGTCCCTAGTGTCTTGGAGTTCTAAGAAGCAAAATTGTATAGCCCTTTCCACAGTCAAGGCCCAGTATGTTGCAGCTGGTGCATGTTGTGCTCAACTACTTTAGATGAGGAAAAACCCTTCGTTATTTCGGATGTCACTTTACCAAAATCCCACTTTTGTGTGACAATGAAAGTGCCATAAAGCTTGCAAACAATCCCGTAAGTCACTAAAGAACCTAACATATAGACATCCGACATCATTTCTTGAGAGACCACAAAACCAAAGGAGATATCGAAATTCTCCATGTGAGCACCGAAAAGCAACTAGCCGATATCTTCACTAAGCCTCTCGACGAGTCAAGGTTTTGTGCTTTGTTTAGTGAGCTAAATATACTTGTCTCTCGTAACGTGGTTTGAAATACAGCACACCTTTGATTGATTAACTAGTATCTAGGCAAAATGTTTGCAAAAGTTTAATTTTGTGCTTCAAAATTGATTTATCAAAAGAGAGCTTACACTTTATGGTCATTGCTTGTATTGGTTATCTGTTACTGACCATAATACGTAAGAAGTATGTGTCCATATCCATCTATATAGAGAGAATATAGTCATAGCTAACTCTGCTGTTGAGCGACGAGCAGCAGTGTCGCTCTGCCCGCGGTAGTGCCGGGCAGCGTGCGACAGTGCCGCTCGTATGAAATTCAACCTGAATTTCGCAGTCTCAACGGCTACGGGTGGGCCCCCTTTTATTTTAACCCTAGGCCCTCTGTAGCCCCTCCTCTCTCTCCCTCATTCTCTCCCTCGCCCGCTCTCTCTCTTTCTCTCGCCGCCCGGCAACGCAGAGGCAGTAGCGGACGCGGCTGCCGCTACCGGGTGC
>JAHUYU010000549.1:0-20045 GCA_030439765.1 Tripidium arundinaceum | reverse complement strand
AACTGGACTAAAATATTAAAGGTAAGGACTCATGATAGTAATGCTCTTTTTGCAAAGTTATGCTATCCAACCAGCTCCACCAAATAAGCCTTGCATATCCTTGAGAGTCTTTTTATTTCTCTCCTGTCGGGTAAGTCTAGCTGAGTACATTCGAGTACTCAGGGTTTATCCCACCATGTTGCAGGTGAAGTCCTCAGCTGTTGACGATGGTGGCTAAGTGCCAGTGGGCTCGGTGACTCTGTATTTCCTTCAAATCTACATGCTTTTGTTGGAGAATGTCACTTATGCTAGCAATGTATTTGGAACTTATGTTATTGTAATCATTTCAAAGCTATGTTGCTTTCTATAATCAGTTTTGAACTCAGTACTGTACTATTTATTTGTGAACTCTTTTGTAATATTATTTCCACTGCAAAACTCCGTGTATGTGATGTGTATTTACTTAAACGTGCGATCTTGGTTGTGAAGTTGATTTACCGAGGTCTTTCGGGACACTCGGCGGACTACCGGGTTTATATGAGAGCAAGTATGCGCGTGTCAACGTGTTAGACGGGGACAGTCGTACTTGAGCTTGTATAAATTGGTCTGTTCTGTTACACTGCTCGTCAGACCCCGAGCCAGGGCACCTTCACCACCAAGGAAGCCTCGAGACGGTTCACCCAGTGAAGGCCGAATCGCAGCGAACAGCCCCTGGTGGTCAAGTGTCTGGGGCCCAAGCGACGATAGGCGGCACCCGCAGCTCCCCCGACTCCACGACAACACCGAGGTCCATCCGCACCGCAGCAACACCCTCCTAGACCCCGATGCACGAAGACCATAGACTGTAGCCCCCAAATCACCTTGTACCTGACCTTCCCCAGGATATAAGGGGAAGGTTGGTCCCTTAGAGGGAGGATCCTTCTCCTTTCGCCCATTCGCTAGGAGGTTGAGCTGCAAAGCTCGGCCCGAAAACAGAGCAACCGAGAGGAATAGCAGAGTGTTCCTCCCCCCGGCAACCCAACAAGAGCAAGGAGCATTTCCCTTACTTGTTGGGGAAGAAACCTCACTGCCAACGAGCTGTAGGATAGCACTGAGCGATCCCCTACCAAACTCTCTTTCTCCTTCATTGTAAGCCCCCGATTTGGGTGCTCTTGAATACAAAGAACTACTCACTGCTGGACGTAGGGCCTCGATAGCCCAAACCAGGATATGTCGCTGTGTCTTTTCTCATGTTCTTGAGTACCCAAGCCACTGAAGATCCGCACTCCTGACATTCGACAAACATGATGCTTGCCGCGGCAACAAACCCGAGACAGATATCTCTCCCAAAAATTCAAATCCATGCATATGTGCAAGCTTCAATCCAAACATCTAGCACATATGTAGGGGGAGCTAACACTATCAAAAAGGGTTTGTAGTACTTGTCTAATTCTTCTAAAATGATCAAAATGCTTGGACAAACATCTCAAATCCAAAATTAAATTTAATTCCTATCTTTGTAAAGGTTGTCCTCAATTACCAAAAAGGGGGAGATTGAAAGTTCCATGTTTGGTTTTAGCTAATTGAGACAACCTAGGTGAACTAACCATCTAGTGTTGTGATGAAGATAGGTTGGTTCACACCAAGGTGGAGCAAGGATGGCACACAAGTGATGAAGGTGTTGGCCAAATTAGTGATCAAGTGCCCCACAAGAGGAAAAGAAGAAAGAGAAAAACAAAACCCTATGGACTCAAGGCAAAGGTATGAGATAGGGAGTTTGTTTTGCCAGTCAAGATGCAATAGAGTGCGTGATCGGGTTTAGGATAGATAGCCGTACTATTAAGAGGGGAAAGCTCATTGCTTATGCGGTTATCTAAGTGCCACTAGGTGAATTAATTCCTTGCTTGTGCATTAAGGCCTAGTGAGCTAACTTGACCCGTGAAAAAACCTATTTTCAACTAAAAATCTAGCATAGTTTTGGAAAAACTTCAGATTTGATAAACTATTATGCTAGCGACAATCTCCATTAAGCCCAATTAAGGACTACTAGGTGGCAATAAGTAAACTATCACTGACTTTGGGGGAATTTACTTTATTGTAATTTTCCTTTCGTCGTCCATATGGCGTGTTATTGTATGGATGCCATTCACTTGAATGGTAATGTATGGATCAATATACCCCTACGCTCAGGTAAATGTGAGTTGTGAGAGCATGACCGTCCAACCGTCGGTCTAGGGGAGAGCTAGTTTTGGTTACTAGAATATTTACATGTTACGCACATGTATCTATGAAAGTACTTAATTGTGGTGTATTTAAATTCTCGGGTAGTTTTGGTACTATGTATACGTGTATGGGTATACGTATGTGGGAGTACTAAGAATGTAATGTTACTTTCTTGCAACATTGCACCAACGTCCAGGTAAGCAGGTAAGTTACCACAATTGGCTACCCTGTGGTTTAATGTGGGTGGTAGCAGCACCTATGCTGGCCAGGCAGGCTTAATGGTGGCGCCAGCCTCCATATAGCAATATATGGAGTATAGTTGATAAGTTGTTCTTACTTTTCAGATATATATGTGGCATTCATTGGGTTGGGCTGCAATGAAATGTTTCTGCAGGTACGCTAACCTCGATTGCGTATGTGGTAGCTAACGACTAGCTATATATCGAGAGAGTACGTATGTCATGCCACCGACATAGAATGTGATTGCCATCTTGGTCTGGCAAAGATTTTGTGAGGACGTATAGGACGAGCATGCATCATGTTTGTTGCCGGTGCATTAACATGCCTCCCTCACCTTGTCTAATAATGAATAACTTGTGCAAATATGGTGTACCCTTTCCTTGTCCTGTGAACTCCAAGAAATGTCTTGTTCTAGGTTGTCTGAATGGCCTTGTTAGGGTTGTTCTTGTTGCTTGCCTTCCCTTGCTTGTTTGTTTTAAAAAAAACTTAATTGGTTGCCAAGCCTCTAGTGAGTAGAAGCCCCATCCTTTGAAATAGTCTGGTCTCTCTTTCGTTCATCCCCCCCGAACCTTTCGGCTCAATGTGAATTTCTCTTTCACTCTGACCATGCAACCCACTACCTTGGTGAATCCGTGCCACACTTTTGTCGACCTCTCTTCTACTCACCTTGGAAGCCATCTTGCATTGTGATATCTCTTTCACATAGACCTTACAATCTATTTGTTTGGGAATCATGTTGTGGCCTTATCAACTCAATCTCTAGATCACATATTGAATCTGTTCCCTGATCTTGTTGTTTTCTCCAACTCTCTCCAAAGTCTTGGGAGGTTGATCGGTCTGAATCAGTTGTTGCTACCCTATGGTGCAAAAGCCTATGCAAAAGGATTGTATGAAGATATCTTCGATGGACATAGATGTATGTGGAACTAAAGCAAGAATGTTCTCGGCAATTAATCTATGTCTTTCTTGCTCCATGTCCCTATCTTGAATTATGTCCTTGTTAACCTTATCCTCGTGACTATCCTGGTGCTTGCTCTAGAAATCATCCGGTGCAAGTAATCTATCCTTCCACCTTGTCTGTGTACTCGATCTTTTGGTAAAGCGTGTTGTTGCTTTATCAATCTCCATCTATGGTAGACGTATCCGTTCAGTTTCATGAATCTTGTTGTTATATAGGGTTCTCTCATGTCTCGAAAGTTTATCAATCTTGATATCATGATTGCTCCCTCCCCTATCCAATCTCGTGCTAATCGTGATCAGGTGATCTCCATGGTGGATGTAAGAACGTGCTTGGAATTGAAGCAAGAAGCTCACACCTAATCACCTCTGCAATAAATTTAGGATTCCCTCGTGCCATTTATCTTCCAAGTCTAACCAATATTCTAACTCATGCTCTGTTCTTATCATCGAACCCTGCTCTTGTTGGCTCATAGCCCTGTGATTATCCTTGCTTGCAGACTTTCCCTCTGCATGAGATTATCCCTGCTAAATCTATCTGTGCCACGTGGAATTTCTCATTGGTTATGTTTGATAATGGTGCTATGATTAATGACTTATGGTGCCGTGACGAAACCGAGAGCATCCTGTGGCTGCAGACACATGGTTGTGCTGCTCGGCACGCGCTGGTATTGAGGTCCCTGGTCATGGTCCATTACAGAACAACGCCGATGTGTTATCTTTCGTGGACCTCTCCTAATCGATCTTTGTATTTTGTCTCGATCTATCACGATGTTTGTCCAAATCTATCTTCCGGGTCCTGTCAGAAGGTATATATACATTGGATCGAGTGAAGTAGAGTTTCTTTCAGAAGTTGCAAAGAGGATAACCTTTGAAGAACAAGTCACGGACATAAACATTAACAGACTACAAGAGGAGGTAGGCAAAAGACTCGACTAATCATTTCCGAGAGTGATGGTACCTTTTATTGGACATGTGCCGTCACTATTGGATCAAAAGGGAACACACACCACTTAAAGTTGGATAAGTTTCAGATGAATAGCAATTCACAAAGATGATGTGTTTCTCAATAAGCTGTCAATATTTAGAAGTTTTCCCTCCAAGCTCAATACCTGTATGCGCATGATGATCATACAGTCAAAGTTAATCCCTTCTGATGTGACTCCTTTTCTGCTGACTTCGATGGTGATTGAGTGCATACCAACCCTACAATTGCTTGCTGCACAAGCTGAAGCCTTAGAGCTTGTTAGTGTTGGGAGATAGCGGATTAGTTACCACAGTGGGAAGATTAATCTGCAACTAGTAAATGGTTTGTGCTTGGTGCTCGTATCAAGGAATGATAAGACCGATCCATTATCATGTTCTGCACGATGAGATAGGTTTCTCTGCTAATGAACTACAGGAGTTTGTTCATTCGCTCTTTTATGTGGGCCCATAACCCACAGGTCCCAGGATCGAAACAAAATACAAAGATCGATTAGGAGAGGTCCACGAAAGATAACACATCGGCGTTGTTCTGTAATGGACCATGACCAGGGACCTCAATACCAGCGCGTGCCGAGCAGCACAACCATGTGTCTGCAGCCACAGGATGCTCTCGGTTTCGTCACGGCACCATAAGTCATTAATCATAGCACCATTATCAAACATAACCAATGAGAAATTCCACGTGGCACAGATAGATTTAGCAGGGATAATCTCATGCAGAGGGAAAGTCTGCAAGCAAGGATAATCACAGGGCTATGAGCCAACAAGAGCAGGGTTCGATGATAAGAACAGAGCATGAGTTAGAATATTGGTTAGACTTGGAAGATAAATGGCACGAGGGAATCCTAAATTTATTGCAGAGGTGATTAGGTGTGAGCTTCTTGCTTCAATTCCAAGCACGTTCTTACATCCACCATGGAGATCACCTGATCACGATTAGCACGAGATTGGATAGGGGAGGGAGCAATCATGATATCAAGATTGATAAACTTTCGAGACATGAGAGAACCCTATATAACAACAAGATTCATGAAACTGAACGGATACGTCTACCATAGATGGAGATTGATAAAGCAACAACACGCTTTACCAAAAGATCGAGTACACAGACAAGGTGGAAGGATAGATTACTTGCACCGGATGATTTCTAGAGCAAGCACCAGGATAGTCACGAGGATAAGGTTAACAAGGACATAATTCAAGATAGGGACATGGAGCAAGAAAGACATAGATTAATTACCGAGAACATTCTTGCTTTAGTTCCACATACATCTATGTCCATCGAAGATATCTTCATACAATCCTTTTGCATAGGCTTTTGCACCATAGGGTAGCAACAACTGATTCAGACCGATCAACCTCCCAAGACTTTGGAGAGAGTTGGAGAAAACAACAAGATCAGGGAACAGATTCAATATGTGATCTAGAGATTGAGTTGATAAGGCCACAACATGATTCCCAAACAAATAGATTGTAAGGTCTATGTGAAAGAGATATCACAATGCAAGATGGCTTCCAAGGTGAGTAGAAGAGAGGTCGACAAAAGTGTGGCACGGATTCACCAAGGTAGTGGGTTGCATGGTCAGAGTGAAAGAGAAATTCACATTGAGCCGAAAGGTTCGGGGGGGATGAACGAAAGAGAGACCAGACTATTTCAAAGGATGGGGCTTCTACTCACTAGAGGCTTGGCAACCAATTAAGTTTTTTTTAAAACAAACAAGCAAGGGAAGGCAAGCAACAAGAACAACCCTAACAAGGCCATTCAGACAACCTAGAACAAGACATTTCTTGGAGTTCACAGGACAAGGAAAGGGTACACCATATTTGCACAAGTTATTCATTATTAGACAAGGTGAGGGAGGCATGTTAATGCACCGGCAACAAACATGATGCATGCTCGTCCTATACGTCCTCACAAAATCTTTGCCAGACCAAGATGGCAATCACATTCTATGTCGGTGGCATGACATACGTACTCTCTCGATATATAGCTAGTCGTTAGCTACCACATACGCAATCGAGGTTAGCGTACCTGCAGAAACATTTCATTGCAGCCCAACCCAATGAATGCCACATATATATCTGAAAAGTAAGAACAACTTATCAACTATACTCCATATATTGCTATATGGAGGCTGGCGCCACCATTAAGCCTGCCTGGCCAGCATAGGTGCTGCTACCACCCACATTAAACCACAGGGTAGCCAATTGTGGTAACTTACCTGCTTACCTGGACGTTGGTGCAATGTTGCAAGAAAGTAACATTACATTCTTAGTACTCCCACATACGTATACCCATACACGTATACATAGTACCAAAACTACCCGAGAATTTAAATACACCACAATTAAGTACTTTCATAGATACATGTGCGTAACATGTAAATATTCTAGTAACCAAAACTAGCTCTCCCCTAGACCGACGGTTGGACGGTCATGCTCTCACAACTCACATTTACCTGAGCGTAGGGGTATATTGATCCATACATTACCATTCAAGTGAATGGCATCCATACAATAACACGCCATATGGACGACGAAAGGAAAATTACAATAAAGTAAATTCCCCCAAAGTCAGTGATAGTTTACTTATTGCCACCTAGTAGTCCTTAATTGGGCTTAATGGAGATTGTCGCTAGCATAATAGTTTATCAAATCTGAAGTTTTTCCAAAACTATGCTAGATTTTTAGTTGAAAATAGGTTTTTTCACGGGTCAAGTTAGCTCACTAGGCCTTAATGCACAAGCAAGGAATTAATTCACCTAGTGGCACTTAGATAACCGCATAAGCAATGAGCTTTCCCCTCTTAATAGTACGGCTATCTATCCTAAACCCGATCACGCACTCTATTGCATCTTGACTGGCAAAACAAACTCCCTATCTCATACCTTTGCCTTGAGTCCATAGGGTTTTGTTTTTCTCTTTCTTCTTTTCCTCTTGTGGGGCACTTGATCACTAATTTGGCCAACACCTTCATCACTTGTGTGCCATCCTTGCTCCACCTTGGTGTGAACCAACCTATCTTCATCACAACACTAGATGGTTAGTTCACCTAGGTTGTCTCAATTAGCTAAAACCAAACATGGAACTTTCAATCTCCCCCTTTTTGGTAATTGAGGACAACCTTTACAAAGATAGGAATTAAATTTAATTTTGGATTTGAGATGTTTGTCCAAGCATTTTGATCATTTTAGAAGAATTAGACAAGTACTACAAACCCTTTTTGATAGTGTTAGCTCCCCCTACATATGTGCTAGATGTTTGGATTGAAGCTTGCACATATGCATGGATTTGAATTTTTGGGAGAGATATCTGTCTCGGGTTTGTTGCCGCGGCAAGCATCATGTTTGTCGAATGTCAGGAGTGCGGATCTTCAGTGGCTTGGGTACTCAAGAACATGAGAAAAGACACAGCGACATATCCTGGTTTGGGCTATCGAGGCCCTACGTCCAGCAGTGAGTAGTTCTTTGTATTCAAGAGCACCCAAATCGGGGGCTTACAATGAAGGAGAAAGAGAGTTTGGTAGGGGATCGCTCAGTGCTATCCTACAGCTCGTTGGCAGTGAGGTTTCTTCCCCAACAAGTAAGGGAAATGCTCCTTGCTCTTGTTGGGTTGCCGGGGGGAGGAACACTCTGCTATTCCTCTCGGTTGCTCTGTTTTCGGGCCGAGCTTTGCAGCTCAACCTCCTAGCGAATGGGCGAAAGGAGAAGGATCCTCCCTCTAAGGGACCAACCTTCCCCTTATATCCTGGGGAAGGTCAGGTACAAGGTGATTTGGGGGCTACAGTCTATGGTCTTCGTGCATCGGGGTCTAGGAGGGTGTTGCTGCGGTGCGGATGGACCTCGGTGTTGTCGTGGAGTCGGGGGAGCTGCGGGTGCCGCCTATCGTCGCTTGGGCCCCAGACACTTGACCACCAGGGGCTGTTCGCTGCGATTCGGCCTTCACTGGGTGAACCGTCTCGAGGCTTCCTTGGTGGTGAAGGTGCCCTGGCTCGGGGTCTGACGAGCAGTGTAACAGAACAGACCAATTTATACAAGCTCAAGTACGACTGTCCCCGTCTAACACGTTGACACGCGCATACTTGCTCTCATATAAACCCGGTAGTCCGCCGAGTGTCCCGAAAGACCTCGGTAAATCAACTTCACAACCAAGATCGCACGTTTAAGTAAATACACATCACATACACGGAGTTTTGCAGTGGAAATAATATTACAAAAGAGTTCACAAATAAATAGTACAGTACTGAGTTCAAAACTGATTATAGAAAGCAACATAGCTTTGAAATGATTACAATAACATAAGTTCCAAATACATTGCTAGCATAAGTGACATTCTCCAACAAAAGCATGTAGATTTGAAGGAAATACAGAGTCACCGAGCCCACTGGCACTTAGCCACCATCGTCAACAGCTGAGGACTTCACCTGCAACATGGTGGGATAAACCCTGAGTACTCGAATGTACTCAGCTAGACTTACCCGACAGGAGAGAAATAAAAAGACTCTCAAGGATATGCAAGGCTTATTTGGTGGAGCTGGTTGGATAGCATAACTTTGCAAAAAGAGCATTACTATCATGAGTCCTTACCTTTAATATTTTAGTCCAGTTTTAGCATCTGTTTTAGTAAAGCTTATCATAGCTAGATTTGCACCTAATCTATATCAATCACTTGATTATTAAGCATCACAATAATAACCATATCCAGTTATATTCAGGATATCATCATCATCATCAATTAAACCATTAATAATTATTAGTGAATTCTATCCGCCTCTGCCCGAATCAAGTTCCCACTATCCGGGGGAGACGGCGACTCGAATCGATTCCTACTCAGCTGAGGGGGTATTCCTAACACAAACCGTGCAGGCCCTGCACTAGGGTCGCACAAGTCACCTTTCATACAGTTCAGGAATCGATTCGAGTCGCCGTCTCCCCCGGATAGTGGGAACTTGATTCGGGCAGAGGCGGATAGAATTCACTAATAATTATTAATGGTTTAATTGATGATGATGATGATATCCTGAATATAACTGGATATGGTTATTATTGTGATGCTTAATAATCAAGTGATTGATATAGATTAGGTGCAAATCTAGCTATGATAAGCTTTACTAAAACAGATGCTAAAACTGGACTAAAATATTAAAGGTAAGGACTCATGATAGTAATGCTCTTTTTGCAAAGTTATGCTATCCAACCAGCTCCACCAAATAAGCCTTGCATATCCTTGAGAGTCTTTTTATTTCTCTCCTGTCGGGTAAGTCTAGCTGAGTACATTCGAGTACTCAGGGTTTATCCCACCATGTTGCAGGTGAAGTCCTCAGCTGTTGACGATGGTGGCTAAGTGCCAGTGGGCTCGGTGACTCTGTATTTCCTTCAAATCTACATGCTTTTGTTGGAGAATGTCACTTATGCTAGCAATGTATTTGGAACTTATGTTATTGTAATCATTTCAAAGCTATGTTGCTTTCTATAATCAGTTTTGAACTCAGTACTGTACTATTTATTTGTGAACTCTTTTGTAATATTATTTCCACTGCAAAACTCCGTGTATGTGATGTGTATTTACTTAAACGTGCGATCTTGGTTGTGAAGTTGATTTACCGAGGTCTTTCGGGACACTCGGCGGACTACCGGGTTTATATGAGAGCAAGTATGCGCGTGTCAACGTGTTAGACGGGGACAGTCGTACTTGAGCTTGTATAAATTGGTCTGTTCTGTTACACTGCTCGTCAGACCCCGAGCCAGGGCACCTTCACCACCAAGGAAGCCTCGAGACGGTTCACCCAGTGAAGGCCGAATCGCAGCGAACAGCCCCTGGTGGTCAAGTGTCTGGGGCCCAAGCGACGATAGGCGGCACCCGCAGCTCCCCCGACTCCACGACAACACCGAGGTCCATCCGCACCGCAGCAACACCCTCCTAGACCCCGATGCACGAAGACCATAGACTGTAGCCCCCAAATCACCTTGTACCTGACCTTCCCCAGGATATAAGGGGAAGGTTGGTCCCTTAGAGGGAGGATCCTTCTCCTTTCGCCCATTCGCTAGGAGGTTGAGCTGCAAAGCTCGGCCCGAAAACAGAGCAACCGAGAGGAATAGCAGAGTGTTCCTCCCCCCGGCAACCCAACAAGAGCAAGGAGCATTTCCCTTACTTGTTGGGGAAGAAACCTCACTGCCAACGAGCTGTAGGATAGCACTGAGCGATCCCCTACCAAACTCTCTTTCTCCTTCATTGTAAGCCCCCGATTTGGGTGCTCTTGAATACAAAGAACTACTCACTGCTGGACGTAGGGCCTCGATAGCCCAAACCAGGATATGTCGCTGTGTCTTTTCTCATGTTCTTGAGTACCCAAGCCACTGAAGATCCGCACTCCTGACATTCGACAAACATGATGCTTGCCGCGGCAACAAACCGAGACAGATATCTCTCCCAAAAATTCAAATCCATGCATATGTGCAAGCTTCAATCCAAACATCTAGCACATATGTAGGGGGAGCTAACACTATCAAAAAGGGTTTGTAGTACTTGTCTAATTCTTCTAAAATGATCAAAATGCTTGGACAAACATCTCAAATCCAAAATTAAATTTAATTCCTATCTTTGTAAAGGTTGTCCTCAATTACCAAAAAGGGGGAGATTGAAAGTTCCATGTTTGGTTTTAGCTAATTGAGACAACCTAGGTGAACTAACCATCTAGTGTTGTGATGAAGATAGGTTGGTTCACACCAAGGTGGAGCAAGGATGGCACACAAGTGATGAAGGTGTTGGCCAAATTAGTGATCAAGTGCCCCACAAGAGGAAAAGAAGAAAGAGAAAAACAAAACCCTATGGACTCAAGGCAAAGGTATGAGATAGGAGTTTGTTTTGCCAGTCAAGATGCAATAGAGTGCGTGATCGGGTTTAGGATAGATAGCCGTACTATTAAGAGGGGAAAGCTCATTGCTTATGCGGTTATCTAAGTGCCACTAGGTGAATTAATTCCTTGCTTGTGCATTAAGGCCTAGTGAGCTAACTTGACCCGTGAAAAAACCTATTTTCAACTAAAAATCTAGCATAGTTTTGGAAAAACTTCAGATTTGATAAACTATTATGCTAGCGACAATCTCCATTAAGCCCAATTAAGGACTACTAGGTGGCAATAAGTAAACTATCACTGACTTTGGGGGAATTTACTTTATTGTAATTTTCCTTTCGTCGTCCATATGGCGTGTTATTGTATGGATGCCATTCACTTGAATGGTAATGTATGGATCAATATACCCCTACGCTCAGGTAAATGTGAGTTGTGAGAGCATGACCGTCCAACCGTCGGTCTAGGGGAGAGCTAGTTTTGGTTACTAGAATATTTACATGTTACGCACATGTATCTATGAAAGTACTTAATTGTGGTGTATTTAAATTCTCGGGTAGTTTTGGTACTATGTATACGTGTATGGGTATACGTATGTGGGAGTACTAAGAATGTAATGTTACTTTCTTGCAACATTGCACCAACGTCCAGGTAAGCAGGTAAGTTACCACAATTGGCTACCCTGTGGTTTAATGTGGGTGGTAGCAGCACCTATGCTGGCCAGGCAGGCTTAATGGTGGCGCCAGCCTCCATATAGCAATATATGGAGTATAGTTGATAAGTTGTTCTTACTTTTCAGATATATATGTGGCATTCATTGGGTTGGGCTGCAATGAAATGTTTCTGCAGGTACGCTAACCTCGATTGCGTATGTGGTAGCTAACGACTAGCTATATATCGAGAGAGTACGTATGTCATGCCACCGACATAGAATGTGATTGCCATCTTGGTCTGGCAAAGATTTTGTGAGGACGTATAGGACGAGCATGCATCATGTTTGTTGCCGGTGCATTAACATGCCTCCCTCACCTTGTCTAATAATGAATAACTTGTGCAAATATGGTGTACCCTTTCCTTGTCCTGTGAACTCCAAGAAATGTCTTGTTCTAGGTTGTCTGAATGGCCTTGTTAGGGTTGTTCTTGTTGCTTGCCTTCCCTTGCTTGTTTGTTTTAAAAAAACTTAATTGGTTGCCAAGCCTCTAGTGAGTAGAAGCCCCATCCTTTGAAATAGTCTGGTCTCTCTTTCGTTCATCCCCCCCGAACCTTTCGGCTCAATGTGAATTTCTCTTTCACTCTGACCATGCAACCCACTACCTTGGTGAATCCGTGCCACACTTTTGTCGACCTCTCTTCTACTCACCTTGGAAGCCATCTTGCATTGTGATATCTCTTTCACATAGACCTTACAATCTATTTGTTTGGGAATCATGTTGTGGCCTTATCAACTCAATCTCTAGATCACATATTGAATCTGTTCCCTGATCTTGTTGTTTTCTCCAACTCTCTCCAAAGTCTTGGGAGGTTGATCGGTCTGAATCAGTTGTTGCTGCCCTATGGTGCAAAAGCCTATGCAAAAGGATTGTATGAAGATATCTTCGATGGACATAGATGTATGTGGAACTAAAGCAAGAATGTTCTCGGCAATTAATCTATGTCTTTCTTGCTCCATGTCCCTATCTTGAATTATGTCCTTGTTAACCTATCCTCGTGACTATCCTGGTGCTTGCTCTAGAAATCATCCGGTGCAAGTAATCTATCCTTCCACCTTGTCTGTGTACTCGATCTTTTGGTAAAGCGTGTTGTTGCTTTATCAATCTCCATCTATGGTAGACGTATCCGTTCAGTTTCATGAATCTTGTTGTTATATAGGGTTCGATGATAAGAACAGAGCATGAGTTAGAATATTGGTTAGACTTGGAAGATAAATGGCACGAGGGAATCCTAAATTTATTGCAGAGGTGATTAGGTGTGAGCTTCTTGCTTCAATTCCAAGCACGTTCTTACATCCACCATGGAGATCACCTGATCACGATTAGCACGAGATTGGATAGGGGAGGGAGCAATCATGATATCAAGATTGATAAACTTTCGAGACATGAGAGAACCCTATATAACAACAAGATTCATGAAACTGAACGGATACGTCTACCATAGATGGAGATTGATAAAGCAACAACACGCTTTACCAAAAGATCGAGTACACAGACAAGGTGGAAGGATAGATTACTTGCACCGGATGATTTCTAGAGCAAGCACCAGGATAGTCACGAGGATAAGGTTAACAAGGACATAATTCAAGATAGGGACATGGAGCAAGAAAGACATAGATTAATTGCCGAGAACATTCTTGCTTTAGTTCCACATACATCTATGTCCATCGAAGATATCTTCATACAATCCTTTTGCATAGGCTTTTGCACCATAGGGCAGCAACAACTGATTCAGACCGATCAACCTCCCAAGACTTTGGAGAGAGTTGGAGAAAACAACAAGATCAGGGAACAGATTCAATATGTGATCTAGAGATTGAGTTGATAAGGCCACAACATGATTCCCAAACAAATAGATTGTAAGGTCTATGTGAAAGAGATATCACAATGCAAGATGGCTTCCAAGGTGAGTAGAAGAGAGGTCGACAAAAGTGTGGCACGGATTCACCAAGGTAGTGGGTTGCATGGTCAGAGTGAAAGAGAAATTCACATTGAGCCGAAAGGTTCGGGGGGATGAACGAAAGAGAGACCAGACTATTTCAAAGGATGGGGCTTCTACTCACTAGAGGCTTGGCAACCAATTAAGTTTTTTTAAAACAAACAAGCAAGGGAAGGCAAGCAACAAGAACAACCCTAACAAGGCCATTCAGACAACCTAGAACAAGACATTTCTTGGAGTTCACAGGACAAGGAAAGGGTACACCATATTTGCACAAGTTATTCATTATTAGACAAGGTGAGGGAGGCATGTTAATGCACCGGCAACAAACATGATGCATGCTCGTCCTATACGTCCTCACAAAATCTTTGCCAGACCAAGATGGCAATCACATTCTATGTCGGTGGCATGACATACGTACTCTCTCGATATATAGCTAGTCGTTAGCTACCACATACGCAATCGAGGTTAGCGTACCTGCAGAAACATTTCATTGCAGCCCAACCCAATGAATGCCACATATATATCTGAAAAGTAAGAACAACTTATCAACTATACTCCATATATTGCTATATGGAGGCTGGCGCCACCATTAAGCCTGCCTGGCCAGCATAGGTGCTGCTACCACCCACATTAAACCACAGGGTAGCCAATTGTGGTAACTTACCTGCTTACCTGGACGTTGGTGCAATGTTGCAAGAAAGTAACATTACATTCTTAGTACTCCCACATACGTATACCCATACACGTATACATAGTACCAAAACTACCCGAGAATTTAAATACACCACAATTAAGTACTTTCATAGATACATGTGCGTAACATGTAAATATTCTAGTAACCAAAACTAGCTCTCCCCTAGACCGACGGTTGGACGGTCATGCTCTCACAACTCACATTTACCTGAGCGTAGGGGTATATTGATCCATACATTACCATTCAAGTGAATGGCATCCATACAATAACACGCCATATGGACGACGAAAGGAAAATTACAATAAAGTAAATTCCCCCAAAGTCAGTGATAGTTTACTTATTGCCACCTAGTAGTCCTTAATTGGGCTTAATGGAGATTGTCGCTAGCATAATAGTTTATCAAATCTGAAGTTTTTCCAAAACTATGCTAGATTTTTAGTTGAAAATAGGTTTTTTCACGGGTCAAGTTAGCTCACTAGGCCTTAATGCACAAGCAAGGAATTAATTCACCTAGTGGCACTTAGATAACCGCATAAGCAATGAGCTTTCCCCTCTTAATAGTACGGCTATCTATCCTAAACCCGATCACGCACTCTATTGCATCTTGACTGGCAAAACAAACTCCCTATCTCATACCTTTGCCTTGAGTCCATAGGGTTTTGTTTTTCTCTTTCTTCTTTTCCTCTTGTGGGGCACTTGATCACTAATTTGGCCAACACCTTCATCACTTGTGTGCCATCCTTGCTCCACCTTGGTGTGAACCAACCTATCTTCATCACAACACTAGATGGTTAGTTCACCTAGGTCTGTCTCAATTAGCTAAAACCAAACATGGAACTTTCAATCTCCCCCTTTTTGGTAATTGAGGACAACCTTTACAAAGATAGGAATTAAATTTAATTTTGGATTTGAGATGTTTGTCCAAGCATTTTGATCATTTTAGAAGAATTAGACAAGTACTACAAACCCTTTTTGATAGTGTTAGCTCCCCCTACATATGTGCTAGATGTTTGGATTGAAGCTTGCACATATGCATGGATTTGAATTTTTGGGAGAGATATCTGTCTCGGGTTTGTTGCCGCGGCAAGCATCATGTTTGTCGAATGTCAGGAGTGCGGATCTTCAGTGGCTTGGGTACTCAAGAACATGAGAAAAGACACAGCGACATATCCTGGTTTGGGCTATCGAGGCCCTACGTCCAGCAGTGAGTAGTTCTTTGTATTCAAGAGCACCCAAATCGGGGGCTTACAATGAAGGAGAAAGAGAGTTTGGTAGGGGATCGCTCAGTGCTATCCTACAGCTCGTTGGCAGTGAGGTTTCTTCCCCAACAAGTAAGGGAAATGCTCCTTGCTCTTGTTGGGTTGCCGGGGGGAGGAACACTCTGCTATTCCTCTCGGTTGCTCTGTTTTCGGGCCGAGCTTTGCAGCTCAACCTCCTAGCGAATGGGCGAAAGGAGAAGGATCCTCCCTCTAAGGGACCAACCTTCCCCTTATATCCTGGGGAAGGTCAGGTACAAGGTGATTTGGGGGCTACAGTCTATGGTCTTCGTGCATCGGGGTCTAGGAGGGTGTTGCTGCGGTGCGGATGGACCTCGGTGTTGTCGTGGAGTCGGGGGAGCTGCGGGTGCCGCCTATCGTCGCTTGGGCCCCAGACACTTGACCACCAGGGGCTGTTCGCTGCGATTCGGCCTTCACTGGGTGAACCGTCTCGAGGCTTCCTTGGTGGTGAAGGTGCCCTGGCTCGGGGTCTGACGAGCAGTGTAACAGAACAGACCAATTTATACAAGCTCAAGTACGACTGTCCCCGTCTAACACGTTGACACGCGCATACTTGCTCTCATATAAACCCGGTAGTCCGCCGAGTGTCCCGAAAGACCTCGGTAAATCAACTTCACAACCAAGATCGCACGTTTAAGTAAATACACATCACATACACGGAGTTTTGCAGTGGAAATAATATTACAAAAGAGTTCACAAATAATAGTACAGTACTGAGTTCAAAACTGATTATAGAAAGCAACATAGCTTTGAAATGATTACAATAACATAAGTTCCAAATACATTGCTAGCATAAGTGACATTCTCCAACAAAAGCATGTAGATTTGAAGGAAATACAGAGTCACCGAGCCCACTGGCACTTAGCCACCATCGTCAACAGCTGAGGACTTCACCTGCAACATGGTGGGATAAACCCTGAGTACTCGAATGTACTCAGCTAGACTTACCCGACAGGAGAGAAATAAAAAGACTCTCAAGATATGCAAGGCTTATTTGGTGGAGAATGTCACTTATGCTAGCAATGTATTTGGAACTTATGTTATTGTAATCATTTCAAAGCTATGTTGCTTTCTATAATCAGTTTTGAACTCAGTACTGTACTATTTATTTGTGAACTCTTTTGTAATATTATTTCCACTGCAAAACTCCGTGTATGTGATGTGTATTTACTTAAACGTGCGATCTTGGTTGTGAAGTTGATTTACCGAGGTCTTTCGGGACACTCGGCGGACTACCGGGTTTATATGAGAGCAAGTATGCGCGTGTCAACGTGTTAGACGGGGACAGTCGTACTTGAGCTTGTATAAATTGGTCTGTTCTGTTACACTGCTCGTCAGACCCCGAGCCAGGGCACCTTCACCACCAAGGAAGCCTCGAGACGGTTCACCCAGTGAAGGCCGAATCGCAGCGAACAGCCCCTGGTGGTCAAGTGTCTGGGGCCCAAGCGACGATAGGCGGCACCCGCAGCTCCCCCGACTCCACGACAACACCGAGGTCCATCCGCACCGCAGCAACACCCTCCTAGACCCCGATGCACGAAGACCATAGACTGTAGCCCCCAAATCACCTTGTACCTGACCTTCCCCAGGATATAAGGGGAAGGTTGGTCCCTTAGAGGGAGGATCCTTCTCCTTTCGCCCATTCGCTAGGAGGTTGAGCTGCAAAGCTCGGCCGAAAACAGAGCAACCGAGAGGAATAGCAGAGTGTTCCTCCCCCCGGCAACCCAACAAGAGCAAGGAGCATTTCCTTACTTGTTGGGGAAGAAACCTCACTGCCAACGAGCTGTAGGATAGCACTGAGCGATCCCTACCAAACTCTCTTTCTCCTTCATTGTAAGCCCCCGATTTGGGTGCTCTTGAATACAAAGAACTACTCACTGCTGGACGTAGGGCCTCGATAGCCCAAACCAGGATATGTCGCTGTGTCTTTTCTCATGTTCTTGAGTACCCAAGCCACTGAAGATCCGCACTCCTGACATTCGACAAACATGATGCTTGCCGCGGCAACAACCCGAGACAGATATCTCTCCCAAAAATTCAAATCCATGCATATGTGCAAGCTTCAATCCAAACATCTAGCACATATGTAGGGGGAGCTAACACTATCAAAAAGGGTTTGTAGTACTTGTCTAATTCTTCTAAAATGATCAAAATGCTTGGACAAACATCTCAAATCCAAAATTAAATTTAATTCCTATCTTTGTAAAGGTTGTCCTCAATTACCAAAAAGGGGGAGATTGAAAGTTCCATGTTTGGTTTTAGCTAATTGAGACAACCTAGGTGAACTAACCATCTAGTGTTGTGATGAAGATAGGTTGGTTCACACCAAGGTGGAGCAAGGATGGCACACAAGTGATGAAGGTGTTGGCCAAATTAGTGATCAAGTGCCCACAAGAGGAAAAGAAGAAAGAGAAAAACAAAACCCTATGGACTCAAGGCAAAGGTATGAGATAGGGAGTTTGTTTTGCCAGTCAAGATGCAATAGAGTGCGTGATCGGGTTTAGGATAGATAGCCGTACTATTAAGAGGGGAAAGCTCATTGCTTATGCGGTTATCTAAGTGCCACTAGGTGAATTAATTCCTTGCTTGTGCATTAAGGCCTAGTGAGCTAACTTGACCCGTGAAAAAACCTATTTTCAACTAAAAATCTAGCATAGTTTTGGAAAAACTTCAGATTTGATAAACTATTATGCTAGCGACAATCTCCATTAAGCCCAATTAAGGACTACTAGGTGGCAATAAGTAAACTATCACTGACTTTGGGGGAATTTACTTTATTGTAATTTTCCTTTCGTCGTCCATATGGCGTGTTATTGTATGGATGCCATTCACTTGAATGGTAATGTATGGATCAATATACCCCTACGCTCAGGTAAATGTGAGTTGTGAGAGCATGACCGTCCAACCGTCGGTCTAGGGGAGAGCTAGTTTTGGTTACTAGAATATTTACATGTTACGCACATGTATCTATGAAAGTACTTAATTGTGGTGTATTTAAATTCTCGGGTAGTTTTGGTACTATGTATACGTGTATGGGTATACGTATGTGGGAGTACTAAGAATGTAATGTTACTTTCTTGCAACATTGCACCAACGTCCAGGTAAGCAGGTAAGTTACCACAATTGGCTACCCTGTGGTTTAATGTGGGTGGTAGCAGCACCTATGCTGGCCAGGCAGGCTTAATGGTGGCGCCAGCCTCCATATAGCAATATATGGAGTATAGTTGATAAGTTGTTCTTACTTTTCAGATATATATGTGGCATTCATTGGGTTGGGCTGCAATGAAATGTTTCTGCAGGTACGCTAACCTCGATTGCGTATGTGGTAGCTAACGACTAGCTATATATCGAGAGAGTACGTATGTCATGCCACCGACATAGAATGTGATTGCCATCTTGGTCTGGCAAAGATTTTGTGAGGACGTATAGGACGAGCATGCATCATGTTTGTTGCCGGTGCATTAACATGCCTCCCTCACCTTGTCTAATAATGAATAACTTGTGCAAATATGGTGTACCCTTTCCTTGTCCTGTGAACTCCAAGAAATGTCTTGTTCTAGGTTGTCTGAATGGCCTTGTTAGGGTTGTTCTTGTTGCTTGCCTTCCCTTGCTTGTTTGTTTTAAAAAAACTTAATTGGTTGCCAAGCCTCTAGTGAGTAGAAGCCCCATCCTTTGAAATAGTCTGGTCTCTCTTTCGTTCATCCCCCCCGAACCTTTCGGCTCAATGTGAATTTCTCTTTCACTCTGACCATGCAACCCACTACCTTGGTGAATCCGTGCCACACTTTTGTCGACCTCTCTTCTACTCACCTTGGAAGGCAAGCAACAAGAACAACCCTAACAAGGCCATTCAGACAACCTAGAACAAGACATTTCTTGGAGTTCACAGGACAAGGAAAGGGTACACCATATTGCACAAGTTATTCATTATTAGACAAGGTGAGGGAGGCATGTTAATGCACCGGCAACAAACATGATGCATGCTCGTCCTATACGTCCTCACAAAATCTTTGCCAGACCAAGATGGCAATCACATTCTATGTCGGTGGCATGACATACGTACTCTCTCGATATATAGCTAGTCGTTAGCTACCACATACGCAATCGAGGTTAGCGTACCTGCAGAAACATTTCATTGCAGCCCAACCCAATGAATGCCACATATATATCTGAAAAGTAAGAACAACTTATCAACTATACTCCATAT
>JAHUYU010001562.1:0-19789 GCA_030439765.1 Tripidium arundinaceum | reverse complement strand
ACCATGGGGTCCCCTCTGGCTCAAATTTTTCTGGTGCCCTCCAACAGCTCTTTGCAGCTCATGACCGTTGGTGATTCGAATGTTGGAGATCTTTTGCTTGCTCAGATAAAATTTTCCACAAATTTGCATATATTTTGAATTTTTATGAAAATTTTCAAAATTGTAAATTGAAAACAGAAAATTCTAAGGATTCAAAAACTGATTTTTAGAAAGTTTTTCATGTGTTTTGAAATTTTTATTTTATTTTATTTTATAATAACACATTATTTTAATTAAGTTATTATTAAAGTAAAAATAAATAAATGATAACTACCATTTTACCTTTGGCGAAGGACTCACCATTTTTCGTCCGGTGGGTAAGACATGTCTTCCGTCAATTCCCTGCATTAAAACTTTCCAGGGAATTCACGGGTTGCCCCGGAATTTTCCCTGATTGATCAACAGGAATAGCAGCGGCTAGGGTTGCTAAATTACTTTCAATAATTTTATTAAAATTTAATTGTTCTTTTATAGCGGAAGATAAACTTTCCATATTAGCATTGATTGTTTCTAACATCTTATCATGGAAAGCAAGTTTCTTATTTAAATTTTCATTAATTTTAACTTGTCCTAATACAAGTTCTTTAAACGAAGGTTGATTCGAATTATAATTGGAGTTGGGATTCGAATTACCTTGACGTTGATTATTCCACCCATTATTACCTTGTTGGCGGAACCCATTATTGATGAAAGTGACGTTTTCCTTGTTCTCAGGGCAGTTATTCCCTGAATGGCCAACATTCCCACAGAATTCACAAGTCATTTGTGATTCCATGGCCTGGGCGATACTTCTAATGGATTCCTTCTCTTGAGCTCGTTCATCAAGACGCTTGATGAGAAGGTCCAACTTGGCTTCTAGCATGTCAAGTTCCTTAACAGTATGCATGCCTCTTCTATTTTGATTTCTCTCATCCTTCCATCCTTGATTAGTAACCATTTTATCTATCAATGATGTGGCGGCATTGATGGTAACGGAGAGAAATGCGCCTCCAGCAGCTGCATCAAGATGGCCTTTAGACATGGGTGTGAGCCCATCATAGAAGTTTTGTAGAATCAGCCAATTTTCAATCCCATGATGAGGACAGGCAAGGATATAATCTTGAAGTCGTTCCCATGCCTCAGGAATTGTTTCCTCTTGATTCTGCTGGAAATTTGATATTCTTCCCCTCAAAGCATTGGTTTTGGAGAGCGGGAAGTACTTTGCTTGGAATGCTGCTGCACATTTAGTCCATGAATCAACGGCAGTTGAGTCCATGTAGAACCACTTCTTCGCTCTTCCCGCGAGGGAAAAGGGAAACAAACGGATCTTGATCGTGTCCGGCGCAACATCCTTTATGACAATAGTGTCACAAAGTTCCAGGAACTGCTGTAAGTGTGCACTAGCATCCTCACTTGGTAAACCAGTGAATTGGTTTGCTTGCACCATTGTAATAAGACCAGTACGGAGCTCGAAATTCCTGTCACCAACATTGACAATGGGCCCTGTCGGCACATTGGCGATGGCTGGCACAGAGAACTCGCGCAACGCCTTGTTAGCCATAAATTCAGGTGGTGCGGTGGAATGTGGCTTGGTTCTGGAGGTAGACGGAGAATGTAGAATGTTGGTTCGTCCATTCCTCAAGGTTGCCTCGGGATCGTCAATGAAGTTTGGAGGCAGCTGAAATCCAACTCCACTTCCACTCATAAACTATCCCTGTTTTCATCCACAACATGGAGAAAACATAAAAGGTTAACCTAAATGAGCAATAATTACTATACTTTATTATTACCATTGAACTTATCCATGATTAATCTAGCCTTCCCCGGCAACGGCGCCAGAAATGCTTGTTGGCATTTCTTAACGTCATTACCAAGATAGATAAACGACCCATCCTAGGTAACGGCGCTAGAAATACTTATTGATATTTATTAACATCATCACTATGAATGTAGCATTTCAACCATTCATAGATAATAATGCTAACAAATACACTGATAGTTCAGGCTCAATCCGCAAGCGCACAGATCTATCATTATAGCATTTCACCTAGAGTATTCCAGGTATCGTTATTTATATTTTCCCATGGGAAGGCAATAGCTAATCATGGATATTGGATAGCTCAATGTTAATAATATAGCATAATAATCAATTGTTCATCAGGGGTAAATGAAACATTGATAAATTGGGGATAGTGAAGTTTCAGTATTGATAAATTAAGGATAATGAAGTTTCACACAGGCTTATATGAGCATCTCTATCGGGGGTTAAAGGAAGATAATTGAATAAAAGAATAAAGAATGAAAGAATATCCTAACTAGAACAATCTATTACAGTTATTGTCAAGAATTCTAGCAAGTCATACAATTAATATAAACATGGTTAGATTAACATCTAGATGGATCAGGAGAATGCCTAAGGTCTGGTCTGCCAGCTCCCCGCATCGCTTTAGACTCCTACACCATACCCGAACGTGGGGGAATACGAGGGACGGACAGGGCTGTCACCACCTGCCGCCTACCCCACTACCGTGGAGTACGAACTGCAATTACCCGTTCCCTTGTATCCAAGTACCACACTTGCATACACGAAAACCACATATGTCCCCCCAGGTCCCCAACCCTACAGATCGACATGCACAGAACATATGCGAATCCGAAGACTTGGTAAACCACCATCCAGACATTAGTCTAAACATAGTTACACTAACTATATGTTTAATTAAGATCAGAGTTCTAATCATCATGATCAACATACTTGAACTAAGAACTAGTTCTAATACGAAGAACATGAATGAAGAACTTAGCTCTAATTCAAGAACAATACTATAAATATAAGTAGAGAACAAGAACAAAATGAAACTAGAACTAGATTTATTCATACCAAAAACAACCAAGATGTTCTTCTCCTCTTTACAACTTGAAGCTCTGCTCTAGATCTAAACTACAACTAAAAGGATAAACTAAAACTAGAGAGCTCTGGAGTTGTATTGCCTGGTAGTATGAAACTTCTGAAACTTTTGAAACTTCTAACTTCTGAAACTTAATTTACAGAGGAGAACATGGCTGCATTATATAGTGCCTAGAGGTCGGTTCGTGGACGAATATTCTTGGTAACCCATGGAACCGCCTTTAGCACCGCCATAGGAACCGACATGCGAAAGATGGGCCCAAGATGCGCCACCAGGGGGCAGCTGCACCAGGGGGTCGGCCGCACCCTGGCTACCGCCTCTCGCCACCGACTTTGTCTGGTGGGCTCCCTGATGGGTCTGGATCACTTCTATGTTGGGTATTGGCCCTGGTTCGCATCGTGGATTTGGCCTTCTTTGCATGCTTCAACTTGGGCTGCACGAAATACGCTTTGTTGATTGCGCATTTTCCCGAGTTTTACACTAATTCCACACTTAAGTCCTGCAAAACAGTAATCTTCCAATACATGTGGAACTAGGTGAATATCAAAGACATAGGTATGTAAAACATGTATTTTTCTCCATTTTTCATACAAGTTGGCGGTATGAAATATGTCATTAGTGACCGCCAACAACCACCGCCTTTGTGAGGTGTTCTATGGTTGGGCTTGGAACACTGTTGCGTGGTGTTTTGCCCCGCTGGTGTTGCGATGTTTGGCGCCTTCTCCATTCTTTGCGCGAATTAACATTGGAAAGCGCCTTTTGATGGTTTATTCCATGTATTTGTGTTTGTGACATGCAAAGTGATATACTCCAAATACATGTGGAACTCGGTTAATAGTAAATGCATATGTGACTTAAGTTTGCTAGTTTCTCCTTTTTATGAGCTTATTGACGGTCGAATTTCATCATTAGTGACCGTCAACAACTCCCCCACACTTAACCTTTGCTCGTCCCGAGCAAATAGCTAAGTATTTTGGTTGTTGATCAGGAGTTGCTACGATGCCGATATAATTCGAAAAGTGCCATGCCTATAACAAGGTATTCTTCTGTAATTTAAATAAGTTGACATTTTATCCACCCTTTTAACTTAATCCCTGTGGGGCTTATTGCTTTTCCATGTCTTAGGCGGTTGCAAGATAGAACGGAATAACAGAATAACTAATCATTTGTTCTTTGATCAACCTTCTATCCGGAAGTTTTATGAATTTTGCAAAAAGAAAGTAAGTTCCCCCAATGATTCACTCATTCGCTCAATGTGTATGATCCTCACCAAGGTATTTTGAGATTGTTGCCTTACTTTTCATGGCCTACTTCTAAGGCTTTGAGTGGGGTTTTGGGTAGGTATGAGAAGAGGGCATACTTGTATCACATATATTGCTAAGTCAAAAACCGGATCCAAGGAGATGCAAGTCATACACTTTGATCAAGATGTGCAAGTGTGTGGAAAATTTATCCTATTTTTTTTGTTTACTCCAATGTGGTCATGAATGTTCTCTCTTTGAAAACTGCCTTGGGAGTAGGGGCTATTCTTTATCCTCACTGGCAGGCATCAACGTACCCATTGTTTTCTCTCTTTTTTCCAATACTTTGGAACCTTCATGTGTCCCATTTTTTTCGCTATTCTGAGAGGTTCATATTTCTCTCTCTTTTTTTTCTTTTTGGAATAGCCCCATACTCTTTCTTGACATATGAAAATATTAGAGAGAAAAACTCATGTTTGATGTATGGAGTATGTTTTCTAGTGGATGGAAAGGGCATGTTTTTGCGTAACTCTCAGTGTGAGCGTTAGCATTTTATTTGTGGTGTGCCACGTGAATCTTGATCATGGGTGCATGACGAGAATCTCAACAAGGGTCATATCAATTTGACAAAACTCAATGTGAGTACAAGCAGCATAAGACTAAGGTTTGTATTTGAATATTGTCATATGGCCATGGTAGGAAATCATAATGATTGAGGAACTTTTTGGTTTTATCAAAAGAAAACTCCGGATGTCAAGTTTCTCTTAGAACAAAGTCATAGCATATCCTATTTACCATATCTTAACTTGCAACAACTTAGAAAAGGATCATGCTTTTGCAACCCACAAGTTTCAAGTTTTTAGGATGAGACATTTTTAGCCAACAAACTTAAGTCTTGGGGAATACTAAGTTATAACTTAGGCACAGATGAATTATAGACAGAGCAACTATTCATCATTTCAACAAAAGAGAACTTAAGCATTCCTAAATCACATATGAGAGTGGAATGAGAGATTATTGTATATTATTATATATATATATATTTTTAAATTCAAGAGAGTATGGGAGAAGTGTATTATACCTCTGTGTATGGTCTTTTCCCCCACACTTGTTCCTGTTCTTCTCTAAACATTTGTTCATATATATATATAATGACAAGGTAGACAGATAGATAAACAGGAACCTTTATTTTATTCAATTGTAGGTGCATTACAACATTGCATGAAGGGAAAATAAAGATGCACCTATTAAGTGCTCATGAGCCTAATCAAGAGCAAATTTGACCTGAGCTGCTCCGTTCGTCCCCTACTTGCTCGCTCTCATGGCTATGACCATGCAAGGTCGGTTGGCATGGTGCCCCGGCGTGGCTATCCGCTGCTGGTGCCGAAGCTATATAAGAAGAGCCATACCCCCTCCCTTCCCTTTATCTATCCTCCTCATCACCCCTTTCCCGTAACCCCGTCGGGTTTACGGATCCCCACCACGGTGTAACTGGAAGTGTACACTGTGTTGCCTGAAGACGTGGTTCGTGTGCCCCTAGATTCATCGGATCCCAGGGCCGACCGTGGTGGGGTGGTGCGCCTAGGTGGCACCTTGGTCCTGGCCGTGGACCGGATGCTAGTCCCTCCACTCACAAAACTATGCGGCGGTGGAAGGGCGGCAAGTGGTTCCATAGAGATGGCGTTCACCTCTTCTCTAACAGGAGTGGTGTCAGGCATTGATTGGCATGGGATGGGCAAAGGCTTAGATCAAAGGTGGAACTGGAGTTGGCAACTATGGCGAGGTGGTTGTTGGGTAAGGCCATGATTTCCAGTGCTTGATATGAGCAAGAGTGTGTGAGGGAAGAGAGGGGGTATGGCTCTTCTTATATAGCTTCGGCACCAGCAGCGGATAGCCACGCCGGGGCACCATGCCAACCGACCTTGCATGGTCATAGCCATGAGAGCGAGCAAGTAGGGGACGAACGGAGCAGCTCAGGTCAAATTTGCTCTTGATTAGGCTCATGAGCACTTAATAGGTGCATCTTTATTTTCCCTTCATGCAATGTTGTAATGCACCTACAATTGAATAAAATAAAGGTTCCTGTTTATCTATCTGTCTACCTTGTCATTATATATATATATGAACAAATGTTTAGAGAAGAACAGGAACAAGTGTGGGGGAAAAGACCATACACAGAGGTATAATACACTTCTCCCATACTCTCTTGAATTTAAAAATATATATATATATAATAATATACAATAATCTCTCATTCCACTCTCATATGTGATTTAGGAATGCTTAAGTTCTCTTTTGTTGAAATGATGAATAGTTGCTCTGTCTATAATTCATCTGTGCCTAAGTTATAACTTAGTATTCCCCAAGACTTAAGTTTGTTGGCTAAAAATGTCTCATCCTAAAAACTTGAAACTTGTGGGTTGCAAAAGCATGATCCTTTTCTAAGTTGTTGCAAGTTAAGATATGGTAAATAGGATATGCTATGACTTTGTTCTAAGAGAAACTTGACATCCGGAGTTTTCTTTTGATAAAACCAAAAAGTTCCTCAATCATTATGATTTCCTACCATGGCCATATGACAATATTCAAATACAAACCTTAGTCTTATGCTGCTTGTACTCACATTGAGTTTTGTCAAATTGATATGACCCTTGTTGAGATTCTCGTCATGCACCCATGATCAAGATTCACGTGGCACACCACAAATAAAATGCTAACGCTCACACTGAGAGTTACGCAAAAACATGCCCTTTCCATCCACTAGAAAACATACTCCATACATCAAACATGAGTTTTTCTCTCTAATATTTTCATATGTCAAGAAAGAGTATGGGGCTATTCCAAAAAGAAAAAAAAGAGAGAGAAATATGAACCTCTCAGAATAGCGAAAAAAATGGGACACATGAAGGTTCCAAAGTATTGGAAAAAAGAGAGAAAACAATGGGTACGTTGATGCCTGCCAGTGAGGATAAAGAATAGCCCCTACTCCCAAGGCAGTTTTCAAAGAGAGAACATTCATGACCACATTGGAGTAAACAAAAAAAATAGGATAAATTTTCCACACACTTGCACATCTTGATCAAAGTGTATGACTTGCATCTCCTTGGATCCGGTTTTTGACTTAGCAATATATGTGATACAAGTATGCCCTCTTCTCATACCTACCCAAAACCCCACTCAAAGCCTTAGAAGTAGGCCATGAAAAGTAAGGCAACAATCTCAAAATACCTTGGTGAGGATCATACACATTGAGCGAATGAGTGAATCATTGGGGGAACTTACTTTCTTTTTGCAAAATTCATAAAACTTCCGGATAGAAGGTTGATCAAAGAACAAATGATTAGTTATTCTGTTATTCCGTTCTATCTTGCAACCGCCTAAGACATGGAAAAGCAATAAGCCCCACAGGGATTAAGTTAAAAGGGTGGATAAAATGTCAACTTATTTAAATTACAGAAGAATACCTTGTTATAGGCATGGCACTTTTCGAATTATATCGGCATCGTAGCAACTCCTGATCAACAACCAAAATACTTAGCTATTTGCTCGGGACGAGCAAAGGTTAAGTGTGGGGGAGTTGTTGACGGTCACTAATGATGAAATTCGACCGTCAATAAGCTCATAAAAAGGAGAAACTAGCAAACTTAAGTCACATATGCATTTACTATTAACCGAGTTCCACATGTATTTGGAGTATATCACTTTGCATGTCACAAACACAAATACATGGAATAAACCATCAAAAGGCGCTTTCCAATGTTAATTCGCGCAAAGAATGGAGAAGGCGCCAAACATCGCAACACCAGCGGGGCAAAACACCACGCAACAGTGTTCCAAGCCCAACCATAGAACACCTCACAAAGGCGGTGGTTGTTGGCGGTCACTAATGACATATTTCATACCGCCAACTTGTATGAAAAATGGAGAAAAATACATGTTTTACATACCTATGTCTTTGATATTCACCTAGTTCCACATGTATTGGAAGATTACTGTTTTGCAGGACTTAAGTGTGGAATTAGTGTAAAACTCGGGAAAATGCGCAATCAACAAAGCGTATTTCGTGCAGCCCAAGTTGAAGCATGCAAAGAAGGCCAAATCCACGATGCGAACCAGGGCCAATACCCAACATAGAAGTGATCCAGACCCATCAGGGAGCCCACCAGACAAAGTCGGTGGCGAGAGGCGGTAGCCAGGGTGCGGCCGACCCCCTGGTGCAGCTGCCCCCTGGTGGCGCATCTTGGGCCCATCTTTCGCATGTCGGTTCCTATGGCGGTGCTAAAGGCGGTTCCATGGGTTACCAAGAATATTCGTCCACGAACCGACCTCTAGGCACTATATAATGCAGCCATGTTCTCCTCTGTAAATTAAGTTTCAGAAGTTAGAAGTTTCAAAAGTTTCAGAAGTTTCATACTACCAGGCAATACAACTCCAGAGCTCTCTAGTTTTAGTTTATCCTTTTAGTTGTAGTTTAGATCTAGAGCAGAGCTTCAAGTTGTAAAGAGGAGAAGAACATCTTGGTTGTTTTTGGTATGAATAAATCTAGTTCTAGTTTCATTTTGTTCTTGTTCTCTACTTATATTTATAGTATTGTTCTTGAATTAGAGCTAAGTTCTTCATTCATGTTCTTCGTATTAGAACTAGTTCTTAGTTCAAGTATGTTGATCATGATGATTAGAACTCTGATCTTAATTAAACATATAGTTAGTGTAACTATGTTTAGACTAATGTCTGGATGGTGGTTTACCAAGTCTTCGGATTCGCATATGTTCTGTGCATGTCGATCTGTAGGGTTGGGGACCTGGGGGGACATATGTGGTTTTCGTGTATGCAAGTGTGGTACTTGGATACAAGGGAACGGGTAATTGCAGTTCGTACTCCACGGTAGTGGGGTAGGCGGCAGGTGGTGACAGCCCTGTCCGTCCCTCGTATTCCCCCACGTTCGGGTATGGTGTAGGAGTCTAAAGCGATGCGGGGAGCTGGCAGACCAGACCTTAGGCATTCTCCTGATCCATCTAGATGTTAATCTAACCATGTTTATATTAATTGTATGACTTGCTAGAATTCTTGACAATAACTGTAATAGATTGTTCTAGTTAGGATATTCTTTCATTCTTTATTCTTTTATTCAATTATCTTCCTTTAACCCCCGATAGAGATGCTCATATAAGCCTGTGTGAAACTTCATTATCCTTAATTTATCAATACTGAAACTTCACTATCCCCAATTTATCAATGTTTCATTTACCCCTGATGAACAATTGATTATTATGCTATATTATTAACATTGAGCTATCCAATATCCATGATTAGCTATTGCCTTCCCATGGGAAAATATAAATAACGATACCTGGAATACTCTAGGTGAAATGCTATAATGATAGATCTGTGCGCTTGCGGATTGAGCCTGAACTATCAGTGTATTTGTTAGCATTATTATCTATGAATGGTTGAAATGCTACATTCATAGTGATGATGTTAATAAATATCAATAAGTATTTCTAGCGCCGTTACCTAGGATGGGTCGTTTATCTATCTTGGTAATGACGTTAAGAAATGCCAACAAGCATTTCTGGCGCCGTTGCCGGGGAAGGCTAGATTAATCATGGATAAGTTCAATGGTAATAATAAAGTATAGTAATTATTGCTCATTTAGGTTAACCTTTTATGTTTTCTCCATGTTGTGGATGAAAACAGGGATAGTTTATGAGTGGAAGTGGAGTTGGATTTCAGCTGCCTCCAAACTTCATTGACGATCCCGAGGCAACCTTGAGGAATGGACGAACCAACATTCTACATTCTCCGTCTACCTCCAGAACCAAGCCACATTCCACCGCACCACCTGAATTTATGGCTAACAAGGCGTTGCGCGAGTTCTCTGTGCCAGCCATCGCCAATGTGCCGACAGGGCCCATTGTCAATGTTGGTGACAGGAATTTCGAGCTCCGTACTGGTCTTATTACAATGGTGCAAGCAAACCAATTCACTGGTTTACCAAGTGAGGATGCTAGTGCACACTTACAGCAGTTCCTGGAACTTTGTGACACTATTGTCATAAAGGATGTTGCGCCGGACACGATCAAGATCCGTTTGTTTCCCTTTTCCCTCGCGGGAAGAGCGAAGAAGTGGTTCTACATGGACTCAACTGCCGTTGATTCATGGACTAAATGTGCAGCAGCATTCCAAGCAAAGTACTTCCCGCTCTCCAAAACCAATGCTTTGAGGGGAAGAATATCAAATTTCCAGCAGAATCAAGAGGAAACAATTCCTGAGGCATGGGAACGACTTCAAGATTATATCCTTGCCTGTCCTCATCATGGGATTGAAAATTGGCTGATTCTACAAAACTTCTATGATGGGCTCACACCCATGTCTAAAGGCCATCTTGATGCAGCTGCTGGAGGCGCATTTCTCTCCGTTACCATCAATGCCGCCACATCATTGATAGATAAAATGGTTACTAATCAAGGATGGAAGGATGAGAGAAATCAAAATAGAAGAGGCATGCATACTGTTAAGGAACTTGACATGCTAGAAGCCAAGTTGGACCTTCTCATCAAGCGTCTTGATGAACGAGCTCAAGAGAAGGAATCCATTAGAAGTATCGCCCAGGCCATGGAATCACAAATGACTTGTGAATTCTGTGGGAATGTTGGCCATTCAGGGAATAACTGCCCTGAGAACAAGGAAAACGTCACTTTCATCAATAATGGGTTCCGCCAACAAGGTAATAATGGGTGGAATAATCAACGTCAAGGTAATTCGAATCCCAACTCCAATTATAATTCGAATCAACCTTCGTTTAAAGAACTTGTATTAGGATAAGTTAAAATTAATGAAAATTTAAATAAGAAACTTGCTTTCCATGATAAGATGTTAGAAACAATCAATGCTAATATGGAAAGTTTATCTTCCGCTATAAAAGAACAATTAAATTTTAATAAAATTATTGAAAGTAATTTAGCAACCCTAGCCGCTGCTATTCCTGTTGATCAATCAGGGAAAATTCCGGGGCAACCCGTGAATTCCCTGGAAAGTTTTAATGCAGGGAATTGACGGAAGACATGTCTTACCCACCGGACGAAAAATGGTGAGTCCTTCGCCAAAGGTAAAATGGTAGTTATCATTTATTTATTTTTACTTTAATAATAACTTAATTAAAATAATGTGTTATTATAAAATAAAATAAAATAAAAATTTCAAAACACATGAAAAACTTTCTAAAAATCAGTTTTTGAATCCTTAGAATTTTCTGTTTTCAATTTACAATTTTGAAAATTTTCATAAAAATTCAAAATATATGCAAATTTGTGGAAAATTTTATCTGAGCAAGCAAAAGATCTCCAACATTCGAATCACCAACGGTCATGAGCTGCAAAGAGCTGTTGGAGGGCACCAGAAAAATTTGAGCCAGAGGGGACCCACCCCTGGTGCGGCCGCACCATGGGGTCGGCCGACCCCTTCTCAACGGCTCTTGCCTCCAACCGCCTCCTGACGCTCCTAGCCGTTGTTTCCAGCCCTGCTACGTCGGTTATTGCTCTCTATAAATAGCAGAGGCCGGGATGGAGGTATGCACACCCTTATTCACCACATTTTCATCCTCCTCTCATTTGCTCTCTTGCTCATTCATATTCTTTAGTCTTTCCACAAGTTTAGATCAAGTTGCCTTAGCATTAAATTTGTGTTTTAGTTCAAGAACAAGTTCTAGGGGTGTTCATCAAGTTCTAACCCCTCCCTAGAACTAGTTCTTCGTGTTCTTCGTGTTCTTGTTTTTGATCATGGGCAGGTTCGGAAGAAAGGTGGCTGGAGCATTCAAGAAGATGACGGGATCAAGTTCAAGCCGCTCCCATGGAAGTTCAAGCGCCCACATCTCCGAGCAAGAAGGAAGTCCCCTGCAAGAAGAAGAAACGACGGTTCCACAAGCTCAACAAGAATCAACAATGGAGGAAACCGATGTACCGTACCTTGATTTGGAAGGAGAAAGGGAGATGCAAGCGTACAACATCATCAAGAACCGTGAGTTCGTTCATACACCCTTGTATGATCCCGATCTTCTCTCCACCATAGGTATGGATTCTGAATTTGCCTCTATTTGGAAAGCCGTCGGTTGGGAAAATATTGATCCTATGTGGGAGGAAGGTTCTCGTCTCCTTACTATTCAATTCCTCTGCTCATTAAAAGAAGTAGAAAATGGAATTACTTTCCGTTTATTTGAAATTGAATATTTTGTGCCATGGAAAGATTTGAGCTTGCATGTAGGATTTAATAAAAAGTGCTCCATTAACATTGATCATGCTTTGAAGGATTATAACCGTCATAAGTTTTGGGAAGAAATTTCTGGACAAATTGTTGTTGGAAAATTTAATCCGCAAAATTCTCAAATTCAACATCCAACTTTGAGGTTTATGCATAGATGGATTGCTATGACTTTATTTCCTAGTCAAAACATAAGAGTTGTCCGAAATGATGAATTAAAAATGCTCTATGCTATTGTTCATAAAATTTGAGTTGCTCCTATCAAAGAAATGTTTAATCATTGGTTAGAATTATTCAAGTTCTCCACATCCATTTCTTGTACATCACTTGTAACTCGTATTGCAAATTGTGTTGAAGCGTTGGAAGGATGAGATGTGACATACATCTCTATCCCACGAATCATTATCAATGAGCATTACTTGATACAAGGTCATCATTTGAAAAAGAATGCACATGGAGATCTTGTGTTTTATTTTCCTGGCTATACAAATGAAATCCTATTACCTAACCCGGGGCTTCAATTGTATAAGAGCCAGAGTCTAACCTTTGTACTTGAGCCACAAGAAGAGCGTAGGTCTTCTCGGTCTCGCAGGATGACAAGGAGCAGAACTAGGAATGAAGCAGGATCCAGCTCACAGCAGCCACAGTTTCTAGCTGGAATGCCACAAGAGGGACGGTTTGCACCTATGCCTGGACATGTCCCTATGTTCCAGCCAGGGTGGGATCAAACCCCTCCACCATATACCGCTGGAGGTTCTCAATGGCAAGAAGCTAGTCAAGCTGAATGGACGTAAGGCACGCGTTGACAAGCTTCATCATCAGAATCTGAGGAGATGCCACCACCGGTCTCCAGACGCCACTCTGTCTCGTTGGACCACATCAAAACTCGCCTTGGAGGATTAGAGGTCCGCACAGGTAATATTCAAAATGTTCTAACCACTCATGTGCAGGACACTACTCAGTGGCAGCAGCAGCAACAACAACAGATGTCCCAGATGAATGCACTGCTGAAGCTACAACATGACCAGCAGTTGGCATATTGGCGATCCTTGGGGTACAATCCTGATCCTTGAGCCAAGATTTAGCTTGGGGGAGGACCTCCACCTGAGGTAACATGTATCTTAATTTTTGCACTTATTTTTTAGCAATTTTATTTTCTGAATTTATAATTCTAAACTAAAAAAATGAAAAAATGAAAATTCAAAAATATTTGTTTTATTTTACATGTGTGATGTAAATATGTTGATCTCCATGTTAAAATGATGAATAGTTGCTCTGTCTTATATTTTATTAGTCCTAGTTTATAATTTTGAGTTCCCCAATATTTGAGTTTATTAGCTGAATTGCTCATTTATAAAATTTGAAATTAGTGGGATGCATAAAGCCTAACTCTAGTCTAAAGTGTTATGAGATAAGATTTAGTGAAGTATGAATTTACTATGAATTTGTTCTAAGAGAGACTAGATATCCAGAGATTTTATCTTTTAAAATTCAAAATCTTAAGTTCCTCAATGATATTATTTCCTACCAGAGCCATATGATGTTCTTAGTATAGGAAACCATACTCATATGCTACTTGTATTTTCATTGAGCTTTGTCAAATTGTTGTGACCATTGTTGAGATTATTTTCATGCACCCAAGATCAAGATTCACGTACACCCACAAAAATAAAATGCTGACTCTTACACTAAGAGTTACGCAGTCCATTTTGTTCACTAAAAATGCTTCAATTATTGTGATTCTCTCTCCAAAAATATTCATGTGCCAAAAAGATTATGGGCTATGTTAAAAAAACCATGCCAAAGTGCATGAGAAAAAAAAGCAGGCCAAAGAGCATGATGCATAAAAGAAAAAAAAGAGAGAAAACAATGAGCACTCCGATACTCACCCGAGAGAAAACAATGGGTACCTCGATGCCCGCCAGTGAGAATAAAATAGCCCATATTCTTAGAAGCACTTTTCAAAAGAGAGAGTCATGGTAAAAGGAGTATAAAAAATAATAATACATATGTTTCCACACACTTGCACTTCTTGATCTAAGTGTATGACTTGCATCTCCTTTTGGTCCGGTTTTTGACTTAGCAATATTATGAAATGCAAGTATGCTATTTTCTTCATACCTACCTGCAACTCCACATAAGCCAACTAGAAGTAGGTTGAAGGAAAGGCAAAATTCAAAAGCCTTTGGTAAGGAATACATATACACATTGAGCGAATGAGTGAATCATTCGAGGAACTACTTTTTGCAAAAATATTTAAAAAAACTCTGGATAGATGGTTAATCAAAGAATAGAGGATTAGTGGTTCTACATTAACTGGTCTGTCTTATGATTACTAAGGATTAGAAGTCAAGGTACATAAGCCCCATGAATTATAAAATAATAAGAGGATGAGCAATATGCTAGTATATTCAGATTGAGGAAGAACACTTAGTTATAAACCTGGTACTCTTATAATATAATCAGCATTGCAGCAACTCCTGATCAACAACCTTTGTCTTAGCTTTTGCCCGGGACGTGCAAAGGGTAAGCTTGGGGGAACTTGTTGGCGGTCACTAATGACATATTTCATACCGCCAACTTGTATGAAAAATGGAGAAAAATACATGTTTTACATACCTATGTCTTTGATATTCACCTAGTTCCACATGTATTGGAAGATTAATGTTTTGCAGGACTTAAGTGTGGAATTAGTGTAAAACTCGGGAAAATGCGCAATCAACAAAGCGTATTTCGCGCAGCCCAAGTTGAAGCATGCAAAGAAGGCCAAATCCACGATGCGAACCAGGGCCAATACCCAACATAGAAGTGATCCAGACCCATCAGGGAGCCTACCAGACAAAGTCGGTGGCGAGAGGTGGCAGCCAGGGTGCGGCCGACCCCCTGGTGCGGCCGCCCCCTGGTGGCACATCTTGGGCCCATCTTTCGCATGTCGGATCCTATGGCGGTGCTAAAGGCGGTTCCATTGGTTACCAAGAATATTCATCCACAAACCGACCTCTAGGCACTATATAATGCAGCCATGTTCTCCTCTGTAAATTAAGAGTCTGATTGGTTATATGTCAAACACACCTGCTTTGTATTCCTCTGTGCAGGCCAACTTGTTATGCTTGGAACCAATCACGCACATAATACTATACAACTTCCTATCAAGTTGAACCAAACAACAGTCAATTGCATTGTCTTATCTAGGTTAAGGATATGTTGTATAACTACTATGTGCTATGCAATATAGTGCGAGCAACCAATAAGACCCTAAGTTTCAGAAGTTAGAAGTTTCACAAGTTTCAGAAGTTTCACACAGGCTTATATGAGCATCTCTATCGGGGGTTAAAGGAAGATAATTGAATAAAAGAATAAAGAATGAAAGAATATCCTAACTAGAACAATCTATTACAGTTATTGTCAAGAATTCTAGCAAGTCATACAATTAATATAAACATGGTTAGATTAACATCTAGATGGATCGGGAGAATGCCTAAGGTCTGGTCTGCCAGCTCCCCGCATCGCTTTAGACTCCTACACCATACCCGAACGTGGGGGAATACGAGGGACGGACAGGGCAGTCACCACCTGCCGCCTACCCCACTACTGTGGAGTACAAACTGCAATTACCCGTTCCCTTGTATCCAAGTACCACACTTGCATACACAAAAACCACATATGACCCCCAGGTCTCCAACCCTACAGATCGACAGGCACAGAACATATGCGAATCCGAAGACTTGGTAAACCACCATCCAGACATTAGTCTAAACATAGTTACACTAACTATATGTTTAATTAAGATCAGAGTTCTAATCATCATGATCAACATACTTGAACTAAGAACTAGTTCTAATACGAAGAACATGAATGAAGAACTTAGCTCTAATTCAAGAACAATACTATAAATATAAGTAGAGAACAAGAACAAAATGGAACTAGAACTAGATTTATTCATACCAAGAACAACCAAGATGTTCTTCTCCTCTTTACAACTTGAAGCTCTGCTCTAGATCTAAACTACAACTAAAAGGATAAACTAAAACTAGAGAGCTCTGGAGTTGTATTGCCTGGTAGTATGAAACTTCTGAAACTTGTGAAACTTCTAACTTCTGAAACTTAGGGTCTTATTGGTTGCTCGCACTATATTGCATAGCACATAGTAGTTATACAACATATCCTTAACCTAGATAAGACAATGCAATTGACTGTTGTTTGGTTCAACTTGATAGGAAGTTGTATAGTATTATGTGCGTGATTGGTTCCAAGCATAACAAGTTGGCCTGCACAGAGGAATACAAAGCAGGTGTGTTTGACATATAACCAATCAGACTCTTAATTTACAGAGGAGAACATGGCTGCATTATATAGTGCCTAGAGGTCGGTTTGTGGATGAATATTCTTGGTAACCAATGGAACCGCCTTTAGCACCGCCATAGGATCCGACATGCGAAAGATGGGCCCAAGATGTGCCACCAGGGGGCGGCCGCACCAGGGGGTCGGCCGCACCCTGGCTGCCACCTCTCGCCACCGACTTTGTCTGGTAGGCTCCCTGATGGGTCTGGATCACTTCTATGTTGGGTATTGGCCCTGGTTCGCATCGTGGATTTGGCCTTCTTTGCATGCTTCAACTTGGGCTGCGCGAAATACGCTTTGTTGATTGCGCATTTTCCCGAGTTTTACACTAATTCCACACTTAAGTCCTGCAAAACATTAATCTTCCAATACATGTGGAACTAGGTGAATATCAAAGACATAGGTATGTAAAACATGTATTTTTCTCCATTTTTCATACAAGTTGGCGGTATGAAATATGTCATTAGTGACCGCCAACAAGTTCCCCCAAGCTTACCCTTTGCACGTCCCGGGCAAAAGCTAAGACAAAGGTTGTTGATCAGGAGTTGCTGCAATGCTGATTATATTATAAGAGTACCAGGTTTATAACTAAGTGTTCTTCCTCAATCTGAATATACTAGCATATTGCTCATCCTCTTATTATTTTATAATTCATGGGGCTTATGTACCTTGACTTCTAATCCTTAGTAATCATAAGACAGACCAGTTAATGTAGAACCACTAATCCTCTATTCTTTGATTAACCATCTATCCAGAGTTTTTTTAAATATTTTTGCAAAAAGTAGTTCCTCGAATGATTCACTCATTCGCTCAATGTGTATATGTATTCCTTACCAAAGGCTTTTGAATTTTGCCTTTCCTTCAACCTACTTCTAGTTGGCTTATGTGGAGTTGCAGGTAGGTATGAAGAAAATAGCATACTTGCATTTCATAATATTGCTAAGTCAAAAACCGGACCAAAAGGAGATGCAAGTCATACACTTAGATCAAGAAGTGCAAGTGTGTGGAAACATATGTATTATTATTTTTTATACTCCTTTTACCATGACTCTCTCTTTTGAAAAGTGCTTCTAAGAATATGGGCTATTTTATTCTCACTGGCGGGCATCGAGGTACCCATTGTTTTCTCTCGGGTGAGTATCGGAGTGCTCATTGTTTTCTCTCTTTTTTTTCTTTTATGCATCATGCTCTTTGGCCTGCTTTTTTTTCTCATGCACTTTGGCATGGTTTTTTTAACATAGCCCATAATCTTTTTGGCACATGAATATTTTTGGAGAGAGAATCACAATAATTGAAGCATTTTTAGTGAACAAAATGGACTGCGTAACTCTTAGTGTAAGAGTCAGCATTTTATTTTTGTGGGTGTACGTGAATCTTGATCTTGGGTGCATGAAAATAATCTCAACAATGGTCACAACAATTTGACAAAGCTCAATGAAAATACAAGTAGCATATGAGTATGGTTTCCTATACTAAGAACATCATATGGCTCTGGTAGGAAATAATATCATTGAGGAACTTAAGATTTTGAATTTTAAAAGATAAAATCTCTGGATATCTAGTCTCTCTTAGAACAAATTCATAGTAAATTCATACTTCACTAAATCTTATCTCATAACACTTTAGACTAGAGTTAGGCTTTATGCATCCCACTAATTTCAAATTTTATAAATGAGCAATTCAGCTAATAAACTCAAATATTGGGGAACTCAAAATTATAAACTAGGACTAATAAAATATAAGACAGAGCAACTATTCATCATTTTAACATGGAGATCAACATATTTACATCACACATGTAAAATAAAACAAATATTTTTGAATTTTCATTTTTTCATTTTTTTAGTTTAGAATTATAAATTCAGAAAATAAAATTGCTAAAAAATAAGTGCAAAAATTAAGATACATGTTACCTCAGGTGGAGGTCCTCCCCCAAGCTAAATCTTGGCTCAAGGATCAGGATTGTACCCCAAGGATCGCCAATATGCCAACTGCTGGTCATGTTGTAGCTTCAGCAGTGCATTCATCTGGGACATCTGTTGTTGTTGCTGCTGCTGCCACTGAGTAGTGTCCTGCACATGAGTGGTTAGAACATTTTGAATATTACCTGTGCGGACCTCTAATCCTCCAAGGCGAGTTTTGATGTGGTCCAACGAGACAGAGTGGCGTCTGGAGACCGGTGGTGGCATCTCCTCAGATTCTGATGATGAAGCTTGTCAACGCGTGCCTTACGTCCATTCAGCTTGACTAGCTTCTTGCCATTGAGAACCTCCAGCGGTATATGGTGGAGGGGTTTGATCCCACCCTGGCTGGAACATAGGGACATGTCCAGGCATAGGTGCAAACCGTCCCTCTTGTGGCATTCCAGCTAGAAACTGTGGCTGCTGTGAGCTGGATCCTGCTTCATTCCTAGTTCTGCTCCTTGTCATCCTGCGAGACCGAGAAGACCTACGCTCTTCTTGTGGCTCAAGTACAAAGGTTAGACTCTGGCTCTTATACAATTGAAGCCCCGGGTTAGGTAATAGGATTTCATTTGTATAGCCAGGAAAATAAAACACAAGATCTCCATGTGCATTCTTTTTCAAATGATGACCTTGTATCAAGTAATGCTCATTGATAATGATTCGTGGGATAGAGATGTATGTCACATCTCATCCTTCCAACGCTTCAACACAATTTGCAATACGAGTTACAAGTGATGTACAAGAAATGGATGTGGAGAACTTGAATAATTCTAACCAATGATTAAACATTTCTTTGATAGGAGCAACTCAAATTTTATGAACAATAGCATAGAGCATTTTTAATTCATCATTTCGGACAACTCTTATGTTTTGACTAGGAAATAAAGTCATAGCAATCCATCTATGCATAAACCTCAAAGTTGGATGTTGAATTTGAGAATTTTGCGGATTAAATTTTCCAACAACAATTTGTCCAGAAATTTCTTCCCAAAACTTATGACGGTTATAATCCTTCAAAGCATGATCAATGTTAATGGAGCACTTTTTATTAAATCCTACA
>JAHUYU010000717.1:0-18878 GCA_030439765.1 Tripidium arundinaceum | reverse complement strand
GATGGCTAGGAAGCTTCACGTGCAGCTTGCAGAAGCTCGGGCCCAAGCAGCTGCGGCCGAGAGTCGTGAAACTGCCATTGTGGAAGCCTTGAAGGAAGCTAGAGACCTCCTGTCGACGAAATATGGTCAGCAGTCCACCGAGGGGTATACCCATGATGGTAGATTGATTGGTAGAGGTGCGCGTAATCAGGAACCGGATGGTAACAGAGACACAAGACACAAGGTTTATACAGGTTCGGGCCGTCAGCGTGACGTAATACCCTACGTCCTGTGCTCTGTTGGTTTGTATTGAGATATTGGTATGATCTCTGACCTGTCCACTAGGGGACCCCTGCCCCTCCTTATATACTCTGAAGGGATAGGATTACAAGTAAAGTATCCTATTTGGTACAATACAATAACCGTGCGGCGCATGCCGACCAGTGCCGTGCACCGCACGCCTTCATCTTATGGGCTAGGCCACCTCTGATGGTGCAGCCCATGTACCATCTTGTGGTACCCGGGGGTCATATCCCCCACAGTTAGTCCCCGAGCGCCTTGTATCCTTCTGACGGCGCCGTCTTGATCAAGTCCGAGCAGATGAAGTCGACGCCGATCAGTTTAATTGGTAATACGAGCGGAGATAATTAAAGCCGACCAGTTCAACTGGTGATCTGAGCAGAGATAATTGAAGCCGACCAGTTCAACTGGTGATCCGGGCGGAGATAACTGAAGCTGGCCAGTTTTACTCGTTCGCAGACCTCGGACTCTACCAAGTAAGGCTTGCCAGAAGGATGTAAGGGGCTCAAAATAAAATTTAAAATTCTCCACCTTAGGTGAAGTGTGGCCACTTAGACTCCTTAGTCAATAAGGAGGGTAATCAGAAAAAGAGCACTACATTCACCGCCAGGTGAAGTGTAGCCACTTAGTCCCCGAGCCTGGTAGTAGGTGACTTGGTCACGTGGTGCCAGGGTCTAAAAAAAGAAGAAAAAATCCCAACTCGGTTGAGAAAAGTCTGCGACTCAGCCACAACGCAGTCCCCGAGCTCTGCTGAGGGCTCAATCACCAGCTCTGCTGATGACAAAATGTGCAGCTCTGCTGCCGACCAGCCCCAGCTCTGCTGTGGGCCTGGCCCGCAGTCCCCAGCTCTGCTGTGGACCTAGTCCCCGGGCTTTGCCGAGGGACATATACACAGCTCTGCTGCCGACCAGCCCCCAGCTCTGCTGTGGGCCTGGCCCGCAATCCCCAGCTCTGCTGTGGACCCAGTCCCCGGGCTCTGCCGAGGGACACATACGCAGCTCTGCTGCCGATCAGCCCCAGCTCTGCTGTGGGCCCAATCCGTAGTCCCCAGCTATGCTGTGGACCCAGTCCCCGGGCTCTGCCGAGGGACACATACACAGCTCTACTTCCGACCAGCCCCAGCTCTGCTGTAGGCCCGATCCGTAGTCCCTAGCTCTGCTGTGGACCCAGTCCCCGGGCTCTGCCGAGGGACACATACACAGCTCTACTGCCGACCAGCCCCAGCTCTACTGTGGGCCCGATCCGTAGTCCCCAGCTCTGCTGTGGACCCAGTCCCCGGGCTCTGCCAAGGGACATATACGTAGCTCTACTGCCGACCAGCCCCCAGCTCTGCTGTGGAATCGGAGCGAAGCGAAGACATAGCAAAATTCGACCACCAAGTGAGTCCCCAGCTCAGCTGGTGACTTTTGCCCGAAGAATCCGAACGCCAATGAGTCCCCAGCTCAACTGGCGACGCTTGTGCGAAGAAACCGAACACCGATGAGTTCCCAGCTTAGCTGGCGTGCCCTCAGCACAGATAACGATGAAGCCCACGTGACGAGTAATCTGACCAACTGGTCGGCGAGCACTGAGCAGTTCAGCAACTAGTCGGCGGTGAGGTGAGCATCGATCGGTCCAACCAGTTGATCAGTGGTGAAGTCCGACTGCCAGGTGGTGCGACCACCCGGACGATGATCTTCGTGCCTTTCCCGAGTGATCCAGTCCCCGAGCGTAAGCTCAGCAACCAAATCTTGCCCCTGAAAAATATGGAGAACGGGTAGTACATGATGTACAAAATAAAATATATGAACTCTAGAGAAAAAACCAGCACTGATGAAGAAGCTTATGCAGCTCAGCTGTCAGCTGTTGACATGAACACTCAGCGTTCTTTTGAAGATGTGTTTATACTCAGTATAAACGTATGGTCCGACCAGTTAATTCATCATTGAGCCCCCAGCCCCAGCTAGCCAGTAGGTCCAGAGCGCGAGGCGTGGAGCCCAGGCACGCGTAAGAGTACCAGCATCACCGGGGAGCCACTGCCGACCACTCATAACGCAGAGTGCGGAGCTGCATGCACGTGTAGGGAGGAGCCAGAGACAGGGCCGTTGGATTGAAACCGGGTGGAGTAGTTGGCGTGTCGTGATGTTCGAGTAGATGAACGTGGTTCGAACAGCTCGCTTGACGGCTTGCATGACTCTGAACGGCTCGCATGATGGCTCGACGTGGCTCGCTTGACGGCTTGGCTGGCTCGCTTGATGGCTCAACGTGGCTCGCTTGACGGCTTGGGCGGCTCGCTTAGCAGCTCGCTTGGTGGCTCGACGGCTCGCTTTCGGCTCAGACGGCTTGCTTGTGGCTCAGACGGCTCGCTTGGGGCTCGGATGGCTCGCTTGCAGCTCGGACGGCTCGCTTTCGGCTTGGACGTGATCATTGACAAATTACGAGAGCTTTGATTAGCTGCTGGAAGATCGTGGAGTGGTGACGACGATGAGATAGATGTTGTCGACGAGGGCTGCAATTGGGGCCATAAACCGCTAGGGTCGCTCCTCGGCTTCATGCACCACGTCGCGCCGCCGGAAGTTGCCCTCGACGGATCGAGTCCATCGCAGATCGCCGAGCGATGCCGTCACGACGCCCATCGCATGCCGCCGAAGAAGACCCTCATGACAATTTGGGTTGCCATGGATCGCCACAAGATGCTGAGGAGGCGATGAAGATCCGCAGCGAGTCATCGATGAGAGCCGATGTAAATATTTGTTTTGAGATCCATCTGGTTCGCCATGGGATCAGCACGCACACCCCCTACCTGGCGCGCCACTGTCGACGAAATATGGTCAGCAGTCCACCGAGGGGTATACCCACGATGGTAGATTGATTGGTAGAGATACGCGTAATCAGGAACCGGATGGTAACAGAGACACAAGACACAAGGTTTATACAGGTTCGGGACGTCAGCGTGACGTAATACCCTACGTCCTGTGCTCTGTTGGTTTGTATTGAGATATTGGTATGATCTCTGACCTGTCCACTAGGGGACCCCTGCCCCTCCTTATATACTCTGAAGGGACAGGATTACAAGTAAAGTATCCTATTTGGTACAATACAATAACCGTGCGGCGCATGCCGACCAGTGCCGTGCACCGCACGCCTTCATCTTATGGGCTAGGCCACCTCTGATGGTGCGGCCCATGTACCATCTTGTGGTACCCGGGGGTCATATCCCCCACACCTCCACACCCAACAGTTGAAGGATGCCTACCTTGCCACAAGGACAAAGAGAAGAATGCTGGCCCTAGAAGGCCGGGAGCCCATAATTCTGGAAGGGATCCCAATCACGTCCCTCCCAGGAATAGGAAGAAGGATGGACATTGAAGGACCATCAGCTCCCCCACCGACAGAAGCCTCCCATGAAGCCTCGGAGCCAGAGCCTCTCCTCACCCTCACCCAACCACCACCCAAGGATGATGCAGACCCTCCTCTCAATCCAGTGGAAGGACCACAGTTGCCAGAAGAGTGATCTTCTCTAGGCACTAGGGAGTGAAGCTTTTCGGTCCAATGAAGTGGAAGATTAGTTGTACCCAGTTCCTGCTTTTGCCTGGAGGAAGTGAAGTTTACTTAGCTTTAGTCCACCCCTAAGGAGATGTACCCATAACGTAGCCACGTATTTTCCCTTCCCTGTATTGTTGTAATCCTTTCCCTGTTGTCAAAACTGTTTGTGCTTGTTAGTTGTGCCTAGTTTGTGTGCCTTGTGTGTTTGTTCCCTTACGGGATAGCAAGTCTTCGAACTTGCAGCTTTTAAAATATAACGCCTTAACAAAATAAGAACATCACTCAATAAATCTGACCCTTATCTAATGATATTCTCTCCGCTTTATCCAACAGATGCCTCCCAAGTCAGCTACTCGCTCCCAGCGGCAACCAAGTGCTTGCGCAGCTAGTAGGCAAAGCCAAAACCTAGTTGGAAGTCGAGCCAACGCAGATATAGAGGGTGTATGTGAAGATGAAGTGAGTCAGACTGGGAACAATAATAGAGAAGATAACTGGCCCCCTGCCCCAGCAATTGACTTAGCACAAGTCATGGCAACTCAAACCCGCCTTTTGGAAACCTTGGCCCAAGGCATGAACTGTCCTAGAAACAACCGTGGAGCCGGAGTTCAGGACAAAATGACTGAGTTCATGAGGCTCAAACCACCCACCTTTGCTGGATCTGACAACCCCATGGAAGCAGATGATTGGCTTAAGGTCATTGAAAGGAAGTTGGACACAATCCACTGTAATGGAAGGGACGAAGTGCTGTTAGCAACTCACCAGCTGACAGGAATCGCCCTTTCTTGGTGGGAAGCCTATAGTGGAGCTGTGGAAAATGTCAACACCATCACATGGGAAGAATTTGTGGGAGAATTCCGCCGGTACCACATCCCGGATGGAATCATGAAGTTGAAGGCCGATGAATTTCGTAACTTGAAGCAAGGAAACAAAACTCTGAGTGAATACATCTTCCAATTTACTGAGTTATCCCGCTATGCCCCAGAATTGGTCAACACTGATGCCAAGAAGCAGACAAAGTTCACAGAAGGACTGGCATTTTACCTTAATCCCTTCATGGTTAACCAATGATACTTCCTTGGTTGCACAACTAATAATTCCATTATGTTGAGTTAACCAGTCCATTCTGAGGATAACATCTATTCCTTTGGACTTGAGCACTACTAGGTCTGCTAAGAACACTACCCCACTTAAAATGATCCTTACATTTGAACAACCGAGATGACACTTGATGTCGGACCCAGGTGTTCGGGTTATTAGGGGTAACTTTAGTAGTACTGTTGGTATTTTATGCTCCTCAACAAAACTTGATGATATAAATGAATGTGATGCTCCAGAATCAAATAATATTATTGCAAGGACTGAGTTGACTAAGTACTCACCAAGTACCACTCCTGAAGCGGTCTGAGCATCCTGAGCATGGATGTGGTTGACACGGGCTCGACCATAAGACTATTGAGGTTGCTTCATCATCTGACTATTGTTGTTGTTGTTGTTGATATTGTTGTTGTTGCGGGGGAAACCACGATTGACTCCAGATACGGCAGGTCTTGGTCTATGAACAGTGTTGGATTGAATAGACATTGCTGGGTTGTTCTTATAGGGACAATTGGCGATGTAGTGTCCAGTCTCATGGCAATGGAAGCAAGCTTTGCCATTGTTGGTGACTTGACCGGTGCTGTTCTATTGAGTTTTGCCAATAGTTTGATTCTGATAAGTTATCTTGAGCTGATATGATGGCTGGGTCTGGTTAGATGCACTTGCAGGAGAGCGAAACTGCATTGGGGCTTGCGTCCCCTGACTTGGTTGGCTAAAGGTTTTCAACCTCTGGGACCTAGCTCCTTCCTGAAGCTTGCGTTCTAGGAACTTGCGCTTGTTTTCTTTCTTCTCTTCAGTCTTGGCTACATCTGTCAGGATAGTCCTATTCATCAAGGTGTTGAAGTCTGGATAAATCTGTGGGGTCATGAGGGTCCTAAGCTAACATGCCAGTCCTTCTGTGAACTTTGTCTGCTTCTTGGCATCAGTGTTGACCAATTCTGGGGCATAGCGGGATAACTCAGTAAATTGGAAGATGTATTCACTCAGAGTTTTGTTTCCTTGCTTCAAGTTACGAAATTCATCGGCCTTCAACTTCATGATTCCATCCGGGATGTGGTACCGGCGGAATTCTCCCACAAATTCTTCCCATGTGATGGTGTTGACATTTTCCACAGCTCCACTATAGGCTTCCCACCAAGAAAGGGCGATTCCTGTCAGCTGGTGAGTTGCTAACAGCACTTCGTCCCTTCCATTACAGTGGATTGTGTCCAACTTCCTTTCAATGACCTTAAGCCAATCATCTGCTTCCATGGGGTTGTCAGATCCAGCAAAGGTGGGTGGTTTGAGCCTCATGAACTCAGTCATTTTGTCCTGAACTCCGGCTCCACGGTTGTTTCTAGGACAGTTCATGCCTTGGGCCAAGGTTTCCAAAAGGCGGGTTTGAGTTGCCATGACTTGTGCTAAGTCAATTGCTGGGGCAGGGGGCCAGTTATCTTCTCTATTATTGTTCCCAGTCTGACTCACTTCATCTTCACATACACCCTCTATATCTGCGTTGGCTCGACTTCCAACTAGGTTTTGGCTTTGCCTACTAGCTGCGCAAGCACTTGGTTGCCGCTGGGAGCGAGTAGCTGACTTGGGAGGCATCTGTTGGATAAAGCGGAGAGAATATCATTAGATAAGGGTCAGATTTATTGAGTGATGTTCTTATTTTGTTAAGGCGTTATATTTTAAAAGCTGCAAGTTCGAAGACTTGCTATCCCGTAAGGGAACAAACACACAAGGCACACAAACTAGGCACAACTAACAAGCACAAACAGTTTTGACAACAGGGAAAGGATTACAACAATACAGGGAAGGGAAAATACGTGGCTACGTTATGGGTACATCTCCTTAGGGGTGGACTAAAGCTAAGTAAACTTCACTTCCTCCAGGCAAAAGCAGGAACTGGGTACAACTAATCTTCCACTTCATTGGACCGAAAAGCTTCACTCCCTAGTGCCTAGAGAAGATCACTCTTCTGGCAACTGTGGTCCTTCCACTGGATTGAGAGGAGGGTCTGCATCATCCTTGGGTGGTGGTTGGGTGAGGGTGAGGAGAGGCTCTGGCTCCGAGGCTTCATGGGAGGCTTCTGTCGGTGGGGGAGCTGATGGTCCTTCAATGTCCATCCTTCTTCCTATTCCTGGGAGGGACGTGATTGGGATCCCTTCCAGAATTATGGGCTCCCGGCCTTCTAGGGCCAGCATTCTTCTCTTTGTCCTTGTGGCAAGGTAGGCATCCTTCAACTGTTGGGTGTGGAGGTGTGGGGGATATGACCCCCGGGTACCACAAGATGGTACATGGGCCGCACCATCAGAGGTGGCCTAGCCCATAAGATGAAGGCGTGCGGTGCACGGCACTGGTCGGCATGCGCCGCACGGTTATTGTATTGTACCAAATAGGATACTTTACTTGTAATCCTGTCCCTTCAGAGTATATAAGGAGGGGCAGGGGTCCCCTAGTGGACAGGTCAGAGATCATACCAATATCTCAATACAAACCAACAGAGCACAGGACGTAGGGTATTACGTCACGCTGACGTCCCGAACCTGTATAAACCTTGTGTCTTGTGTCTCTGTTACCATCCGGTTCCTGATTACGCGTATCTCTACCAATCAATCTACCATCGTGGGTATACCCCTCGGTGGACTGCTGACCATATTTCGTCGACAGTGGCGCGCCAGGTAGGGGGTGTGCGTGCTGATCCCATGGCGAACCAGATGGATCTCAAAACAAATATTTACATCGGCTCTCATCGATGACTCGCTGCGGATCTTCATCGCCTCCTCAGCATCTTGTGGCGATCCATGGCAACCCAAATTGTCATGAGGGTCTTCTTCGGCGGCATGCGATGGGCGTCGTGACGGCATCGCTCGGCGATCTGCGATGGACTCGATCCGTCGAGGGCAACTTCCGGCGGCGCGACGTGGTGCATGAAGCCGAGGAGCGACCCTAGCGGTTTATGGCCCCAATTGCAGCCCTCGTCGACAACATCTATCTCATCGTCGTCACCACTCCACGATCTTCCAGCAGCTAATCAAAGCTCTCGTAATTTGTCAATGATCACGTCCAAGCCGAAAGCGAGCCGTCCGAGCTGCAAGCGAGCCATCCGAGCCCCAAGCGAGCCGTCTGAGCCACAAGCAAGCCGTCTGAGCCGAAAGCGAGCCGTCGAGCCACCAAGCGAGCTGCTAAGCGAGCCGCCCAAGCCGTCAAGCGAGCCACGTTGAGCCATCAAGCGAGCCAGCCAAGCCGTCAAGCGAGCCACGTCGAGCCATCATGCGAGCCGTTCAGAGTCATGCAAGCCGTCAAGCGAGCTGTTCGAACCACGTTCATCTACTCGAACATCACGACACGCCAACTACTCCACCCGGTTTCAATCCAACGGCCCTGTCTCTGGCTCCTCCCTACACGTGCATGCAGCTCCGCACTCTGCGTTATGAGTGGTCGGCAGTGGCTCCCCGGTGATGCTGGTACTCTTACGCGTGCCTGGGCTCCACGCCTCGCGCTCTGGACCTACTGGCTAGCTGGGGCTGGGGGCTCAATGATGAATTAACTGGTCGGACCATACGTTTATACTGAGTATAAACACATCTTCAAAAGAACGCTGAGTGTTCATGTCAACAGCTGACAGCTGAGCTGCATAAGCTTCTTCATCAGTGCTGGTTTTTTCTCTAGAGTTCATATATTTTATTTTGTACATCATGTACTACCCGTTCTCCATATTTTTCAGGGGCAAGATTTGGTTGCTGAGCTTACGCTCGGGGACTGGATCACTCGGGAAAGGCACGAAGATCATCGTCCGGGTGGTCGCACCACCTGGCAGTCGGACTTCACCACTGATCAACTGGTTGGACCGATCGATGCTCACCTCACCGCCGACTAGTTGCTGAACTGCTCAGTGCTCGCCGACCAGTTGGTCAGATTACTCGTCACGTGGGCTTCATCGTTATCTGTGCTGAGGGCACGCCAGCTAAGCTGGGAACTCATCGGTGTTCGGTTTCTTCGCACAAGCGTCGCCAGTTGAGCTGGGGACTCATTGGCGTTCGGATTCTTCGGGCAAAAGTCACCAGCTGAGCTGGGGACTCACTTGGTGGTCGAATTTTGCTATGTCTTCGCTTCGCTCCGATTCCACAGCAGAGCTGGGGGCTGGTCGGCAGTAGAGCTACGTATATGTCCCTTGGCAGAGCCCGGGGACTGGGTCCACAGCAGAGCTGGGGACTACGGATCGGGCCCACAGTAGAGCTGGGGCTGGTCGGCAGTAGAGCTGTGTATGTGTCCCTCGGCAGAGCCCGGGGACTGGGTCCACAGCAGAGCTAGGGACTACGGATCGGGCCTACAGCAGAGCTGGGGCTGGTCGGAAGTAGAGCTGTGTATGTGTCCCTCGGCAGAGCCCGGGGACTGGGTCCACAGCATAGCTGGGGACTACGGATTGGGCCCACAGCAGAGCTGGGGCTGATCGGCAGCAGAGCTGCGTATGTGTCCCTCGGCAGAGCCCGGGGACTGGGTCCACAGCAGAGCTGGGGATTGCGGGCCAGGCCCACAGCAGAGCTGGGGGCTGGTCGGCAGCAGAGCTGTGTATATGTCCCTCGGCAAAGCCCGGGGACTAGGTCCACAGCAGAGCTGGGGACTGCGGGCCAGGCCCACAGCAGAGCTGGGGCTGGTCGGCAGCAGAGCTGCACATTTTGTCATCAGCAGAGCTGGTGATTGAGCCCTCAGCAGAGCTCGGGGACTGCGTTGTGGCTGAGTCGCAGACTTTTCTCAACCGAGTTGGGATTTTTTCTTCTTTTTTTAGACCCTGGCACCACGTGACCAAGTCACCTACTACCAGGCTCGGGGACTAAGTGGCTACACTTCACCTGGCGGTGAATGTAGTGCTCTTTTTCTGATTACCCTCCTTATTGACTAAGGAGTCTAAGTGGCCACACTTCACCTAAGGTGGAGAATTTTAAATTTTATTTTGAGCCCCTTACATCCTTCTGGCAAGCCTTACTTGGTAGAGTCCGAGGTCTGCGAACGAGTAAAACTGGCCAGCTTCAGTTATCTCCGCCCGGATCACCAGTTGAACTGGTCGGCTTCAATTATCTCTGCTCAGATCACCAGTTGAACTGGTCGGCTTTAATTATCTCCGCTCGTATTACCAATTAAACTGATCGGCGTCGACTTCATCTGCTCGGACTTGATCAAGACGGCGCCGTCAGAAGGATACAAGGCGCTCGGGGACTAACTGTGGGGGATATGACCCCGGGTACCACAAGATGGTACATGGGCTGCACCATCAGAGGTGGCCTAGCCCATAAGATGAAGGCGTGCGGTGCACGGCACTGGTCGGCATGCGCCGCACGGTTATTGTATTGTACCAAATAGGATACTTTACTTGTAATCCTATCCCTTCAGAGTATATAAGGAGGGGCAGGGGTCCCCTAGTGGACAGGTCAGAGATCATACCAATATCTCAATACAAACCAACAGAGCACAGGACGTAGGTATTACGTCACGCTGACGGCCCGAACCTGTATAAACCTTGTGTCTTGTGTCTCTGTTACCATCCGGTTCCTGATTACGCGCACCTCTACCAATCAATCTACCATCATGGGTATACCCCTCGGTGGACTGCTGACCATATTTCGTCGACAGGAGGTCTCTAGCTTCCTTCAAGGCTTCCACAATGGCAGTTTCACGACTCTCGGCCGCAGCTGCTTGGGCCCGAGCTTCTGCAAGCTGCACGTGAAGCTTCCTAGCCATGATCTCACCTTCTTCCGCTCGGCTGATGCACTTCTTCAATTCCGAGGCCTGATTATCATATTGCTCATCCAAGGCAAGCAGGTACGTGGTCATGAATACCACAGTTGGGTCATCCTCGAGTGAATAACGTCCATGCAAGATTCCATGCGGGTCCTCCAAATTGGCTGGTCTTTTTCTTGGGGTGGAAAGAACCTCATGGGTGTACGAGCGATGGGCTTCTTGTAGATCTGGCACAGGTACCTCAAGGCTTTGCGGGCAACAGCTTGATAGGTATCTGCGAACCGAAATCCGGTTGTAGACACACTCCATGCTTTGGCTATGTCAGGGAAGTCCTCACTTTTCCCAACATAAACGGTAACTTCACACCGCTCGATTTCATGCTCTTCGTATTACCTGCCTTCATATTCTGGGTGATCCTTGATTCCAAGTCTCTGCACGGTAGCATACAAGAGCTTGGGAAAACCATTGACATTTAGGCAGTAGCTGCTGGTCCAAACTCTTTCCGTCATCTGAGAGAGAATTGATAAGAGTAAATATTTTTTGGAACGGAGGGAAGAGGGTAAGAGCTTTTTGTAAAATACTTTTGATGCAAAATACAGGTCCAGAAAGTCTAAGGTCGCGTCCTACAGCCAACTACGGCTCCGATACCACCTGAAGCGCCCCTGGTCATCCGGGAACTCAAATATGATACAAATACTAGTCGCAGGAGGCTAGTACACACATTTATTACATGAGATAAGTCTCAGTGCAGTAGTCTCGACAGGCGCGGGCAATGCAGACATGCCACACAGAGAAGTAACCACAACATAACATAGGTCCAACAGATCCAGAAGACACACAGCTCGCTACACATCTGGCAAACCCCAATGCCACAGGCTTAGTTGGGTGCAGACACGACCTTACTCGAACACAGCTTCAGGGTTGAAGTCCGGATCTTCCTCTGTTCAACAAAGCAAGGGTGAGTACAAAGTACTCAGCAAATCCAACCTTACCCTATGGAAAGGGGGATAACAATACATGCATATGGATAATCAAGGATAAGGCTTGGTTTTGTTTGCATAAAGCTGTCTTTTTGACACATGCAAGGTTTTATTTTATAAATACTGTAGCAGAACCGCCCAATTTATACCAGCTCAAGTACGACTATCCCCGTCTAACACGTTGACACGCACATACTTGCTCTCATATAAACCCGGTAGTCTGCCGAGTGTCCCGAAAGACCTCGGTAAATCAACTTCACCACCAAGATCACACGTTTAAGTAAATACACATCACATACATGGAGTTTTGCAGCGGAATTAGTATTACAAAAGAGTTCACAAATAAATAGTACAGTACTGAGTTCCAAATCTGATTTGAGGAAACAACATAGTTTTGAAATGATTACAATAATGTAAGTTCCAAATACATTGCTAGCATAAGTGACATTCTCCAACAAAAGCATATAGATGAGAAGTAAATACGGAGTCACCGAGCCCACCGGTACTTAGCCACCATCGTCAACAGCTGAGAACTTCACCTGCAACAAGGGGGGATAAACCCTGAGTACTCGAATGTACTCAGCTAGACTTACCCGTCAAAACCAGAAATAAAGTGACACCAAGGAGTATGCAAGGCTGATATGAGGTGGGCTAGCTTGATGACATTTCGCATAAAAGCTTAGTACAGATAAGTAATCATTTAATGCTTAAGCATCAAGTTAATCATCATGGACCTGTCATCTAGATTAGCACTTGTACTAGAGCACTCACTTTATTCGAAGCAAACATTATTAACCATAGCAGGTATAATAAAGCCATCATCATCATTATCATTCCTGAACCATGAAGCCGAGTAGCTCAACTCAGGCCGGGAGTCGGCAAGTATAAAGTACGCCTCAGAAGGGAGCCGTAGGCGTGAGTCCAAGGGCAGGTGATTTAAAAGTCCTGATCGTCCTGGCAGAAGGGTAATCCCTGAGAGTGCGGGCGCTGACCGAACCCGCGAAGTTGGTTCCTGAGTTGTACCAAAGGTGACCTAATGCTCCTCGATGGAGGAAGTCGTGGGTGAGAGTTAGGAATACCCCCTCGGCTGAGTTGTAATTCAATTCGAGTCGCCGTCTCTCCCGGTTAGTGAGAACTTGACGGGTTTATCTCCAACGTAGATCTCACTAAATAACTTGATGGTTCAGGAATGATAATGATGATGATGGCTTTATTATACCTGCTATGGTTAATAATGTTTGCTTCGAATAAAGTGAGTGCTCTAGTACAAGTGCTAATCTAGATGACAGGTCCATGATGATTAACTTGATGCTTAAGCATTAAATGATTACTTATCTGTACTAAGCTTTTATGCGAAATGTCATCAAGCTAGCCCACCTCATATCAGCCTTGCATACTCCTTGGTGTCACTTTATTTCTGGTTTTGACGGGTAAGTCTAGCTGAGTACATTCGAGTACTCAGGGTTTATCCCCCCTTGTTGCAGGTGAAGTTCTCAGCTGTTGACGATGGTGGCTAAGTACCGGTGGGCTCGGTGACTCCGTATTTACTTCTCATCTATATGCTTTTGTTGGAGAATGTCACTTATGCTAGCAATGTATTTGGAACTTACATTATTGTAATCATTTCAAAACTATGTTGTTTCCTCAAATCAGATTTGGAACTCAGTACTGTACTATTTATTTGTGAACTCTTTTGTAATACTAATTCCGCTGCAAAACTCCATGTATGTGATGTGTATTTACTTAAACGTGTGATCTTGGTGGTGAAGTTGATTTACCGAGGTCTTTCGGGACACTCGGCAGACTACCGGGTTTATATGAGAGCAAGTATGTGCGTGTCAACGTGTTAGACGGGGATAGTCGTACTTGAGCTGGTATAAATTGGGCGGTTCTGCTACAGTATTTATAAAATAAAACCTTGCATGTGTCAAAAAGACAGCTTTATGCAAACAAAACCAAGCCTTATCCTTGATTATCCATATGCATGTATTGTTATCCCCCTTTCCATAGGTAAGGTTGGATTTGCTGAGTACTTTGTACTCACCCTTGCTTTGTTGAACAGAGGAAGATCCGGACTTCAACCCTGAAGCTGTGTTCGAGTAAGGTCGTGTCTGCACCCAACTAAGCCTGTGGCATTGGGGTTTGCCAGATGTGTAGCGAGCTGTGTGTCTTCTGGATCTGTTGGACCTATGTTATGTTGTGGTTACTTCTCTGTGTGGCATGTCTGCATTGCCCGCGCCTGTCGAGACTACTGCACTGAGACTTATCTCATGTAATAAATGTGTGTACTAGCCTCCTGCGACTAGTATTTGTATCATATTTGAGTTCCCGGATGACCAGGGGCGCTTCAGGTGGTATCGGAGCCGTAGTTGGCTGTAGGACGCGACCTTAGACTTTCTGGACCTGTATTTTGCATCAAAAGTATTTTACAAAAAGCTCTTACCCTCTTCCCTCCGTTCCAAAAAATATTTACTCTTATCAATTCTCTCTCAGATGACGGAAAGAGTTTGGACCAGCAGCTACTGCCTAAATGTCAATGGTTTTCCCAAGCTCTTGTATGCTACCGTGCAGAGACTTGGAATCAAGGATCACCCAGAATATGAAGGCAGGTAATACGAAGAGCATGAAATCGAGCGGTGTGAAGTTACCGTTTATGTTGGGAAAAGTGAGGACTTCCCTGACATAGCCAAAGCATGGAGTGTGTCTACAACCGGATTTCGGTTCGCAGATACCTATCAAGCTGTTGCCCGCAAAGCCTTGAGGTACCTGTGCCAGATCTACAAGAAGCCCATCGCTCGTACACCCATGAGGTTCTTTCCACCCCAAGAAAAAGACCAGCCAATTTGGAGGACCCGCATGGAAATCTTGCATGGACGTTATTCACTCGAGGATGACCCAACTGTGGTATTCATGACCACGTACCTGCTTGCCTTGGATGAGCAATATGATAATCAGGCCTCGGAATTGAAGAAGTGCATCAGCCGAGCGGAAGAAGGTGAGATCATGGCTAGGAAGCTTCACGTGCAGCTTGCAGAAGCTCGGGCCCAAGCAGCTGCGGCCGAGAGTCGTGAAACTGCCATTGTGGAAGCCTTGAAGGAAGCTAGAGACCTCCTGTCGACGAAATATGGTCAGCAGTCCACCGAGGGGTATACCCATGATGGTAGATTGATTGGTAGAGGTGCGCGTAATCAGGAACCGGATGGTAACAGAGACACAAGACACAAGGGTTTATACAGGTTCGGGCCGTCAGCGTGACGTAATACCCTACGTCCTGTGCTCTGTTGGTTTGTATTGAGATATTGGTATGATCTCTGACCTGTCCACTAGGGGACCCCTGCCCCTCCTTATATACTCTGAAGGGATTGGATTACAAGTAAAGTATCCTATTTGGTACAATACAATAACCGTGCGGCGCATGCCGACCAGTGCCGTGCACCGCACGCCTTCATCTTATGGGCTAGGCCACCTCTGATGGTGCAGCCCATGTACCATCTTGTGGTACCCGGGGGTCATATCCCCCACAGTTAGTCCCGAGCGCCTTGTATCCTTCTGACGGCGCCGTCTTGATCAAGTCCGAGCAGATGAAGTCGACGCCGATCAGTTTAATTGGTAATACGAGCGGAGATAATTAAAGCCGACCAGTTCAACTGGTGATCTGAGCAGAGATAATTGAAGCCGACCAGTTCAACTGGTGATCCGGGCGGAGATAACTGAAGCTGGCCAGTTTTACTCGTTCGCAGACCTCGGACTCTACCAAGTAAGGCTTGCCAGAAGGATGTAAGGGGCTCAAAATAAAATTTAAAATTCTCCACCTTAGGTGAAGTGTGGCCACTTAGACTCCTTAGTCAATAAGGAGGGTAATCAGAAAAAGAGCACTACATTCACCGCCAGGTGAAGTGTAGCCACTTAGTCCCCGAGCCTGGTAGTAGGTGACTTGGTCACGTGGTGCCAGGGTCTAAAAAAAGAAGAAAAAATCCCAACTCGGTTGAGAAAAGTCTGCGACTCAGCCACAACGCAGTCCCCGAGCTCTGCTGAGGGCTCAATCACCAGCTCTGCTGATGACAAAATGTGCAGCTCTGCTGCCGACCAGCCCCAGCTCTGCTGTGGGCCTGGCCCGCAGTCCCCAGCTCTGCTGTGGACCTAGTCCCCGGGCTTTGCCGAGGGACATATACACAGCTCTGCTGCCGACCAGCCCCCAGCTCTGCTGTGGGCCTGGCCCGCAATCCCCAGCTCTGCTGTGGACCCAGTCCCCGGGCTCTGCCGAGGGACACATACGCAGCTCTGCTGCCGATCAGCCCCAGCTCTGCTGTGGGCCCAATCCGTAGTCCCCAGCTATGCTTGTGGACCCAGTCCCCGGGCTCTGCCGAGGGACACATACACAGCTCTACTTCCGACCAGCCCCAGCTCTGCTGTAGGCCCCGATCCGTAGTCCCTAGCTCTGCTGTGGACCCAGTCCCGGGCTCTGCCGAGGGACACATACACAGCTCTACTGCCGACCAGCCCCAGCTCTACTGTGGGCCCGATCCGTAGTCCCCAGCTCTGCTGTGGACCCAGTCCCCGGGCTCTGCCAAGGGACATATACGTAGCTCTACTGCCGACCAGCCCCCAGCTCTGCTGTGGAATCGGAGCGAAGCGAAGACATAGCAAAATTCGACCACCAAGTGAGTCCCCAGCTCAGCTGGTGACTTTTGCCCGAAGAATCCGAACGCCAATGAGTCCCCAGCTCAACTGGCGACGCTTGTGCGAAGAAACCGAACACCGATGAGTTCCCAGCTTAGCTGGCGTGCCCTCAGCACAGATAACGATGAAGCCCACGTGACGAGTAATCTGACCAACTGGTCGGCGAGCACTGAGCAGTTCAGCAACTAGTCGGCGGTGAGGTGAGCATCGATCGGTCCAACCAGTTGATCAGTGGTGAAGTCCGACTGCAGGTGGTGCGACCACCCGGACGATGATCTTCGTGCCTTTCCCGAGTGATCCAGTCCCCGAGCGTAAGCTCAGCAACCAAATCTTGCCCCTGAAAAATATGGAGAACGGGTAGTACATTGATGTACAAAATAAAATATATGAACTCTAGAGAAAAACCAGCACTGATGAAGAAGCTTATGCAGCTCAGCTGTCAGCTGTTGACATGAACACTCAGCGTTCTTTTGAAGATGTGTTTATACTCAGTATAAACGTATGGTCCGACCAGTTAATTCATCATTGAGCCCCCAGCCCCAGCTAGCCAGTAGGTCCAGAGCGCGAGGCGTGGAGCCCAGGCACGCGTAAGAGTACCAGCATCACCGGGGAGCACTGCCGACCACTCATAACGCAGAGTGCGGAGCTGCATGCACGTGTAGGGAGGAGCCAGAGACAGGGCCGTTGGATTGAAACCGGGTGGAGTAGTTGGCGTGTCGTGATGTTCGAGTAGATGAACGTGGTTCGAACAGCTCGCTTGACGGCTTGCATGACTCTGAACGGCTCGCATGATGGCTCGACGTGGCTCGCTTGACGGCTTGGCTGGCTCGCTTGATGGCTCAACGTGGCTCGCTTGACGGCTTGGGCGGCTCGCTTAGCAGCTCGCTTGGTGGCTCGACGGCTCGCTTTCGGCTCAGACGGCTTGCTTGTGGCTCAGACGGCTCGCTTGGGGCTCGGATGGCTCGCTTGCAGCTCGGACGGCTCGCTTTCGGCTTGGACGTGATCATTGACAAATTACGAGAGCTTTGATTAGCTGCTGGAAGATCGTGGAGTGGTGACGACGATGAGATAGATGTTGTCGACGAGGGCTGCAATTGGGGCCATAAACCGCTAGGGTCGCTCCTCGGCTTCATGCACCACGTCGCGCCGCCGGAAGTTGCCCTCGACGGATCGAGTCCATCGCAGATCGCCGAGCGATGCCGTCACGACGCCCATCGCATGCCGCCGAAGAAGACCCTCATGACAATTTGGGTTGCCATGGATCGCCACAAGATGCTGAGGAGGCGATGAAGATCCGCAGCGAGTCATCGATGAGAGCCGATGTATGTGTCCCTCGGCAGAGCCCGGGGACTGGGTCCACAGCATAGCTGGGGACTACGGATTGGGCCCACAGCAGAGCTGGGGCTGATCGGCAGCAGAGCTGCGTATGTGTCCCTCGGCAGAGCCCGGGGACTGGGTCCACAGCAGAGCTGGGGATTGCGGGCCAGGCCCACAGCAGAGCTGGGGGCTGGTCGGCAGCAGAGCTGTGTATATGTCCCTCGGCAAAGCCCGGGGACTAGGTCCACAGCAGAGCTGGGGACTGCGGGCCAGGCCCACAGCAGAGCTGGGGCTGGTCGGCAGCAGAGCTGCACATTTTGTCATCAGCAGAGCTGGTGATTGAGCCCTCAGCAGAGCTCGGGGACTGCGTTGTGGCTGAGTCGCAGACTTTTCTCAACCGAGTTGGGATTTTTTCTTCTTTTTTTAGACCCTGGCACCACGTGACCAAGTCACCTACTACCAGGCTCGGGGACTAAGTGGCTACACTTCACCTGGCGGTGAATGTAGTGCTCTTTTTCTGATTACCCTCCTTATTGACTAAGGAGTCTAAGTGGCCACACTTCACCTAAGGTGGAGAATTTTAAATTTTATTTTGAGCCCCTTACATCCTTCTGGCAAGCCTTACTTGGTAGAGTCCGAGGTCTGCGAACGAGTAAAACTGGCCAGCTTCAGTTATCTCCGCCCGGATCACCAGTTGAACTGGTCGGCTTCAATTATCTCTGCTCAGATCACCAGTTGAACTGGTCGGCTTTAATTATCTCCGCTCGTATTACCAATTAAACTGATCGGCGTCGACTTCATCTGCTCGGACTTGATCAAGACGGCGCCGTCAGAAGGATACAAGGCGCTCGGGGACTAACTGTGGGGGATATGACCCCCGGGTACCACAAGATGGTACATGGGCTGCACCATCAGAGGTGGCCTAGCCCATAAGATGAAGGCGTGCGGTGCACGGCACTGGTCGGCATGCGCCGCACGGTTATTGTATTGTACCAAATAGGATACTTTACTTGTAATCCTATCCCTTCAGAGTATATAAGGAGGGGCAGGGGTCCCCTAGTGGACAGGTCAGAGATCATACCAATATCTCAATACAAACCAACAGAGCACAGGACGTAGGGTATTACGTCACGCTGACGGCCCGAACCTGTATAAACCTTGTGTCTTGTGTCTCTGTTACCATCCGGTTCCTGATTACGCGCACCTCTACCAATCAATCTACCATCATGGGTATACCCCTCGGTGGACTGCTGACCATATTTCGTCGACAGGAGGTCTCAG
>JAHUYU010001577.1:0-19573 GCA_030439765.1 Tripidium arundinaceum | reverse complement strand
TGTATTTTCTTGAACTATCTGTCGTCCTCCGTATCTTGTATCTTTTCTTTTTTTATGTATAAAAAACAGGGAACGGAGGTACTCTTCAAGCTAATTCGTCCAAGGACGACACAAGGGTAGAGTTGGTAGAGGTTGAGATGGATTCCTATGTTTGTAGGGTCTATGGATAGATAAACTTCACTTCTACTTGCTTACTTCGGGCACCAGCGCGCACCTGGTCTGCTAGGCGATACCAGCGTATAGCTCTACGCCGATCCCGAATGTGGGGGGTTACAAAGGACGGATAGGGCTGTCACCACCTGCCGACCATCCCTCAACCGTGGAGAACGAGGCAAACGAAGGTAACTTCTAGCTCAGACACCACGTCTATGCTATCGGTTACTATTCTAGCATTGGTGGATGAACCCTAAATTGATTCAACCATCTACTCGAATCTAGCACGATGTACTATCAAATCCAGCACTAGAAGGTTGAAACGAACTCATCTACACAAGAATTTTGAAGGAAAATGATAGAAGAAATTGAATTCATGGTGGAACTAGTGTTTCCCCATGAATTCGAGAAAACGGGGAAGAACAGGATGGTCACGATCACGGATAGCCTCAAGGAGGGCTCCTCCACTGCGGGCGTAGTCGAGGAACTGATGAACTTGACCAGCGACAAGCCACTCCTTCAAATCGGTGACTTCAGTGGCCTTCTCCTTCCACTTGCGGACTCTCCCTGAGTCCGGGGCACCAGCACCTCCTCTGCACCCGCGCGCATAGCTCGAAAGAGCAGGATGGCGGTGCGGCAGTGGCTGGGGCGGAGGCAAATCAATGGTGATGCCGAGGGTGAACGCGAGTGAGCGAGAGAAAGAGAGCAGCGCAGCTCACGAATGAACCTCAGTAACTCTAAGGAGTTACTGAGAGGGGTAAAAGAGGAAGATTGAAAAGTTTTTCATATTTACCCCAAACCCTAACCGTCACACAGGTTGCGGAGCCTCTGCACTTTGAATAGCAGCAGAGACTAGATCTGTTTCAAGGAGTATTCTAAGTGTTTTGATTATGGTCATGGACTTCTTGTCTGTTGTAGCTAGCCAGTAGATCAACAATTCAAAACAATAGCCACTAGAGATAAGGTTGGACATAAGAACCAACATTTTGAAGCACTTATGAATATTTTGCAAGCCTAACTAGTTTAAATAAGAAATAACATTCAGAGGCATGCAATATTTCAAACCACGTTACAAGAGTCAAGTATATCTAGTTCACCTCCTCAAAGCACAAAACCTTGACTCGTCGAGAGGCTTTGTGAAGATATCGGCTAGTTGCTTTTCAGTGCTCACTGGTGTAAAGCGATATCTCCTTTGGTTCCGTGGTCTCTCAAGAAATGATGTCAGATGTCTATGTGCTTAGTTCTTGAGTGGCTTACGAGATTGTTTGCAAGCTTTATGGCACTTTCATTATCACACAAAAGTGGGATATGGGTAAAGCGACATCCAAAATCATTGAGGGTTTGCTTCATCCAAAGTAGTTGGGCACAGCATGCACCGGCCGCCACATACTCGGCCTCAGCGGTGGAAAGGGCTATGGAATTTTGCTTCTTAGAACTCCAAAATACTAGGGACCATCCAAGGAATTGAAATGTCCCCGATGTACCTCTTTCTATCTACTTTGCAACCGGCGTAATCGGAATCAGAATACCCAAGTAGATTGAAATTGGAGCCCTTAGGATACCACAAGCCAAGGTGAGGAGTGTGCACTAAATATCTCAAGATTCTCTTAACGGCCGTCAAATGGCACTCTTTTGGGTTAGCTTGAAATCTAGCACACATGCACACGCTAAGCATAATATCCGGCCTAGATGCACACAAATAAAGTAGGGAGCCGATCATGCAATGATGTACCTTTTGATCCACGCCTTTCCCATCTTCATTTAAGTCCAAGTGCCCATTTGTTGGCATGGGTGACTTGATGGGCTTGGCATTTTCCATGTCAAACTTCTTGAGCATGTCTTTTGTATACTTGGTTTGATAAATGAAAGTCCCTTCCTTTAATTGCTTGATTTGAAACCTGAGGAAGAATTCAATTCACCCATCGTAGACATCTCAAATCTTCTTGTCATTATCCTACTAAACTCTTCACAAAAGGATTGATTAGTACTTACCAAATATTATGTCATTGACATATATTTGGCACACAAATATATCATTCTTAATCTTCCTTGTGAAGAGAGTAGCATCGGCTTTGCCTATTTCAAAGCCTTGCTTGAGTAGAAATCCTTAAGGCATTCATACCATGCTCTTGGTGCTTGCTTAAGCCCATAGAGCACCTTATGGATTTTGTAGACATGGTTGGGATACTTTGGATCTTCAAAGCCTGGTGGTTGCTCCACATAGACTAGCTCGGAGAGTGGTCCATTGAGAAAAAGCACTCTTGACATCCATTTGGTATAACTTGAAATCATGATGGGCGGCAAAGGCTAGAAGCATTCGGATTGCTTCAAGTCTTGCCACCGGTGCAAATGTCTCTTCAAAGTCTAGTCCTTCAACTTGAGTGAACCCTTGAACAACCCAATCTTGCTTTGTTCCTTGTCACCACACCATGTTCATCTTGCTTGTTCCGGAAGACCCACTTAGTACCAATCACATTAGTTTGGGTCTTTGCACCAACTCCCATACTTGATTTCTCTCAAAGTTGTTCAACCTTCTTGCATAGCCATCACCCAATCCGGATTGGGTGATGGCTATGCAAGAAGAGTTGAACAACTTTGAGAGAAATCAAGTATGGGAGTTGGTGCAAAGACCCAAACTAATGTGATTGGTACTAAGTGGGTCTTCCGGAACAAGCAAGATGAACATGGTGTGGTGACAAGGAACAAAGCAGATTGGTTGTTCAAGGGTTCACTCAAGTTGAAGGACTAGACTTTGAAGAGACATTTGCACCGGTGGCAAGACTTGAAGCAATCCGAATGCTTCTAGCCTTTGCCGCCCATCATGATTTCAAGTTATACCAAATGGATGTCAAGAGTGCTTTTCTCAATGGACCACTCTCCGAGCTAGTCTATGTGGAGCAACCACCAGGCTTTGAAGATCCAAAGTATCCCAACCATGTCTACAAAATCCATAAGGTGCTCTATGGGCTTAAGCAAGCACCAAGAGCATGGTATGAATGCCTTAAGGATTTTCTACTCAAGCAAGGCTTTGAAATAGGCAAAGCCGATGCTACTCTCTTCACAAGGAAGATTAGAATGATATATTTGTGTGCCAAATATATGTCAATGACATAATATTTGGTAGTACTAATCAATCTTTGTGAAGAGTTTAGTAGGATAATGACAAGAAGATTTGAGATGTCTACGATGGGTGAATTGAATTTCTTCCTCAGGTTTCAAATCAAGCAATTAAAGGAAGGGACTTTCATTTATCAAACCAAGTATACAAAAGACATGCTCAAGAAGTTTGACATGGGAAAATGCCAAGCCCATCAAGTCACCCATGCCAACAAATGGGCACTTGGACTTAAATGAAGATGGGAAAGGCGTGGATCAAAAGGTACATCATTGCATGATCGGCTCCCTACTTTATTTGTGTGCATCTAGGCCGGATATTATGCTTAGCGTGTGCATGTGTGCTAGATTTCAAGCTAACCCAAAAGAGTGCCATTTGACGGCCGTTAAGAGAATCTTGAGATATTTAGTGCACACTCCTCACCTTGGCTTGTGGTATCCTAAGGGCTCCAATTTCAATCTACTTGGGTATTCTGATTCCGATTACGCCGGTTGCAAAGTAGATAGAAGAGTACATCGGGGACATTTCAATTCCTTGGATGGTCCCTAGTATTTTGGAGTTCTAAGAAGCAAAATTCCATAGCCCTTTCCACCGCTGAGGCCGAGTATGTGGCGGCCGGTGCATGCTGTGCCCAACTACTTTGGATGAAGCAAACCCTCAATGATTTTGGATGTCGCTTTACCCATATCCCACTTTTGTGTGATAATGAAAGTGCCATAAAGCTTGCAAACAATCTCGTAAGCCCACTCAAGAACTAAGCACATAGACATCTGACATCATTTCTTGAGAGACCACGGAACCAAAGGAGATATCGCTTTACACCATGTGAGCACTGAAAAGCAACTAGCCGATATCTTCACAAAGCCTCTCGACGAGTCAAGGTTTTGTGCTTTTGAGGAGTGAACTAGATATACTTGACTCTTGTAACGTGGTTTGAAATATTGCATGCCTCTGAATGTTATTTCTTATTTAAACTAGTTAGGCTTGCAAAATATTCATAAGTGCTTCAAAATGTTGGTTCTTATGTCCAACCTTATCTCTAGTGGCTATTGTTTTGAATTGTTGATCTACTGGCTAGCTACAACAGACAAGAAGTCCATGACCATAATCAAAACACTTAGAATACTCCTTGAAACAGATCTAGTCTCTGCTGCTATTCAAAGTGCAGAGAGCTCCGCAACCTGTGTGACGGTTAGGGTTTGGGTAAATATGAAAAACTTTTCAATCTTCCTCTTTTACCCCCTCTCAGTAACTCCTTAGAGTTACTGAGGTTCATTCGTGAGCTGCGCTGCTCTCTTTCTCTCGCTCACTCGCGTTCACCCTCGGCATCACCATTGATTTGCCTCCGCCCCAGCCACTGCCGCACCGCCATCCTGCTCTTTCGAGCTATGCGCGCGGGTGCAGAGGAGGTGCTGGTGCCCCGGACTCAGGGAGAGTCCGCAAGTGGAAGGAGAAGCCACTGAAGTCACCGATTTGAAGGAGTGGCTTGTCGCTGGTCAAGTTCATCAGTTCCTCGACTACGCCCGCAGTGGAGGAGCCCTCCTTGAGGCTATCCGTGATCGTGACCATCCTGTTCTTCCCGTTTTCTCGAATTCATGGGGAAACACTAGTTCCACCATGAATTCAATTTCTTCTATCATTTTCCTTCAAAATTCTTGTGTAGATGAGTTCGTTTCAACCTTCTAGTGCTGGATTTGATAGTACATCGTGCTAGATTCGAGTAGATGGTTGAATCAAATTTAGGGTTCATCCACCAATGCTAGAATAGTAACCGATAGCATAGACGTGGTGTCTGAGCTAGAAGTTACCTTCGTTTGCCTCGTTCTCCACGGTTGAGGGATGGTCGGCAGGTGGTGACAGCCCTATCCGTCCTTTGTAACCCCCCACATTCGGGATCGGCGTAGAGCTATACGCTGGTATCGCTAGCAGACCAGGTGCGCGCTGGTGCCCGAAGTAAGCAAGTAGAAGTGAAGTTTATCTATCCATAGACCCTACAACCATAGGAATCCATCTCAACCTCTACCAACTCTACCCTTGTGTCGTCCTTGGACGAATTAGCTTGAAGAGTACCTCCGTTCCCTGTGGAAAATACGATACCCTGAATACTTCTGGGTGAAATGGTACAACGGTAATTCCGTGCGCTTGCGGATTATTTCTGTATGCGTTAAGAAATACCAACAAGCATTTCTGGCACCGTTGCCGGGGAATAGTTGCTGTATTTTTCTTTGAACCTAGTTCGTCCTCGTATCTTGTATCTTTTCTTTTTTTATGTATAAAAAACACAAAATATCTTCACCATGAAAACCACTCCTATCCAATACCGGTCCGCTTCAAAGGGCGATTTCTCTGAGCCACCACCAAAACTAACCCTTTCATCTGGCTATGAACTCCACCCTAGTTTAAAAGCTATGGTTCAGGCACAACCCTTCTCAGGGCATGACAATGAAAACCCTTGCCATCACCTGCACGAGTTCAAGGAGATGTGTTCGTGCCTGAGCATATCAGGCAAGACACAGGAAACTCTAAGGTCGACATTGTTTCCCTTTTCTCTCACAGAGAAGGCAAAGCAATGGTACACTCAAGCCATAGAGAGCATGAATGGAGATTGGGATGAACTTAAGGATAAGTTATGTCTTGGATTCTTCCCTATATCTCGTATCGTCTCTCTACCAAGGGCAATCCTTGACTTCGAGCAATATGAGAAGGAGTCTATAGGTGTAGCCTGGGCCAGGTTTTCAATGTTAATACATGCCAGCCCAGACCTATCTTTACCTAACGGCGTATTGTTGCGTCTCTTTTGTTCGGGTATTGACATAGATGCTGACCTATGCCTAGACGTGACTACCGGAGGCCAGTTTACACACAAACCCATGACGAAACAAGTGAAATTCTTTGAAAATTTCCTAGAAAGACACATTTCCTCCGTCATGAGAACTAGAACCCTCCAGGCAAAAGTCATGTTGAGCGTTGAGAGGTCCTCATCAGTCGAATCCAAACACATACCATCCTTAGATTCGACTTATAATCCCTCACTCGAACCACGAACACCGAAGGAAAGAATAATTCATCCTTCGGAGTTCCCAATTGAATTCAAAGATTATGGCAATACCTGAACAAAAGAGACGCAACAATACGCCGTTAGGTAAAGATAGGTCTGGGCTGGCATGTATTAACATTGAAACCTGGCCCAGGCTACACCTATAGACTCCTTCTCATATTGCTCGAAGTCAAGGATTGCCCTTGGTAGAGAGACGATACGAGATATAGGGAAGAATCCAAGACATAACTTATCCTTAAGTTCATCCAATCTCCATTCATGCTCTCTATGGCTTGAGTGTACCATTGCTTTGCCTTCTCTGTGAGAGAAAAGGGAAACAATGTCGACCTTAGAGTTTCCTGTGTCTTGCCTGATATGCTCAGGCACGAACACATCTCCTTGAACTCGTGCAGGTGAGGCAAGGGTTTTCATTGTCATGCCCTGAGAAGGGTTGTGCCCTGAACCATAGCTTTTAAACTAGGGTGGAGTTCATAGCCAGATGAAAGGGTTAGTTTTTGGTGGTGGCTCAGAGAAATCGCCCTTTGAAGCGGACCGGTATTGGATAGGAGTGGTTTTCATGGTGAAGATATTTTGTGTTTTTTATACATAAAAAAAGAAAAGATACAAGATACGAGGACGAACTAGGTTCAAAGAAAAATACAGCAACTATTCCCCGGCAACGGTGCCAGAAATGCTTGTTGGTATTTCTTAACGCATACAGAAATAATCCGCAAGCGCACGGAATTACCGTTGTACCATTTCACCCCAGAAGTATTCAGGGTATCGTATTTTCCACAGGGAACGGAGGTACTCTTCAAGCTAATTCGTCCAAGGACGACACAAGGGTAGAGTTGGTAGAGGTTGAGATGGATTCCTATGGTTGTAGGGTCTATGGATAGATAAACTTCACTTCTACTTGCTTACTTCGGGCACCAGCGCGCACCTGGTCTGCTAGGCGATACCAGCGTATAGCTCTACGCCGATCCCGAATGTGGGGGGTTACAAAGGACGGATAGGGCTGTCACCACCTGCCGACCATCCCTCAACCGTGGAGAACGAGGCAAACGAAGGTAACTTCTAGCTCAGACACCACGTCTATGCTATCGGTTACTATTCTAGCATTGGTGGATGAACCCTAAATTTGATTCAACCATCTACTCGAATCTAGCACGATGTACTATCAAATCCAGCACTAGAAGGTTGAAACGAACTCATCTACACAAGAATTTTGAAGGAAAATGATAGAAGAAATTGAATTCATGGTGGAACTAGTGTTTCCCCATGAATTCGAGGGAAAACGGGAAGAACAGGATGGTCACGATCACGGATAGCCTCAAGGAGGGCTCCTCCACTGCGGGCGTAGGTCGAGGAACTGATGAACTTGACCAGCGACAAGCCACTCCTTCAAATCGGTGACTTCAGTGGCTTCTCCTTCCACTTGCGGACTCTCCCTGAGTCCGGGGCACCAGCACCTCCTCTGCACCCGCGCGCATAGCTCGAAAGAGCAGGATGGCGGTGCGGCAGTGGCTGGGGGCGGAGGCAAATCAATGGTGATGCCGAGGGTGAACGCGAGTGAGCGAGAGAAAGAGAGCAGCGCAGCTCACGAATGAACCTCAGTAACTCTAAGGAGTTACTGAGAGGGGTAAAAAGAGGAAGATTGAAAAGTTTTTCATATTTACCCAAACCCTAACCGTCACACAGGTTGCGGAGCCTCTGCACTTTGAATAGCAGCAGAGACTAGATCTGTTTCAAGGAGTTATTCTAAGTGTTTTTGATTATGGTCATGGACTTCTTGTCTGTTGTAGCTAGCCAGTAGATCAACAATTCAAAAACAATAGCCACTAGAGATAAGGTTGGACATAAGAACCAACATTTTGAAGCACTTATGAATATTTTGCAAAGCCTAACTAGTTTAAAATAAGAAATAACATTCAGAGGCATGCAATATTTCAAACCACGTTACAAGAGTCAAGTATATCTAGTTCACTCCTCAAAGCACAAAACCTTGACTCGTCGAGAGGCTTTGTGAAGATATCGGCTAGTTGCTTTTCAGTGCTCACATGGTGTAAAGCGATATCTCCTTTGGTTCCGTGGTCTCTCAAGAAATGATGTCAGATGTCTATGTGCTTAGTTCTTGAGTGGCCTTACGAGATTGTTTGCAAGCTTTATGGCACTTTCATTATCACACAAAAGTGGGATATGGGTAAAGCGACATCCAAAATCATTGAGGGGTTTGCTTCATCCAAAGTAGTTGGGCACAGCATGCACCGGCCGCCACATACTCGGCCTCAGCGGTGGAAAGGGCTATGGAATTTTGCTTCTTAGAACTCCAAAATACTAGGGACCATCCAAGGAATTGAAATGTCCCCCGATGTACTCTTTCTATCTACTTTGCAACCGGCGTAATCGGAATCAGAATACCCAAGTAGATTGAAATTGGAGCCCTTAGGATACCACAAGCCAAGGTGAGGAGTGTGCACTAAATATCTCAAGATTCTCTTAACGGCCGTCAAATGGCACTCTTTTGGGTTAGCTTGAAATCTAGCACACATGCACACGCTAAGCATAATATCCGGCCTAGATGCACACAAATAAAGTAGGGAGCCGATCATGCAATGATGTACCTTTTGATCCACGCCTTTCCCATCTTCATTTAAGTCCAAGTGCCCATTTGTTGGCATGGGTGACTTGATGGGCTTGGCATTTTCCATGTCAAACTTCTTGAGCATGTCTTTTGTATACTTGGTTTGATAAATGAAAGTCCCTTCCTTTAATTGCTTGATTTGAAAACCTGAGGAAGAAATTCAATTCACCCATCGTAGACATCTCAAATCTTCTTGTCATTATCCTACTAAACTCTTCACAAAAGGATTGATTAGTACTACCAAATATTATGTCATTGACATATATTTGGCACACAAATTTTACTCGTTTGTTTCCTCTTTGGAACCACCTTAAGGTAGATCAAGCTCTTGAGGATCCGGATTGGGTGATGGCTATGCAAGAAGAGTTGAACAACTTTGAGAGAAATCAAGTATGGGAGTTGGTGCAAAGACCCAAACTAATGTGATTGGTACTAAGTGGGTCTTCCGGAACAAGCAAGATGAACATGGTGTGGTGACAAGGAACAAAGCAAGATTGGTTGTTCAAGGGTTCACTCAAGTTGAAGGGACTAGACTTTGAAGGAGACATTTGCACCGGTGGCAAGACTTGAAGCAATCCGAATGCTTCTAGCCTTTGCCGCCCATCATGATTTCAAGTTATACCAAATGGATGTCAAGAGTGCTTTTCTCAATGGACCACTCTCCGAGCTAGTCTATGTGGAGCAACCACCAGGCTTTGAAGATCCAAAGTATCCCAACCATGTCTACAAAATCCATAAGGTGCTCTATGGGCTTAAGCAAGCACCAAGAGCATGGTATGAATGCCTTAAGGATTTTCTACTCAAGCAAGGCTTTGAAATAGGCAAAGCCGATGCTACTCTCTTCACAAGGAAGATTAAGAATGATATATTTGTGTGCCAAATATATGTCAATGACATAATATTTGGTAGTACTAATCAATCCTTTTGTGAAGAGTTTAGTAGGATAATGACAAGAAGATTTGAGATGTCTACGATGGGTGAATTGAATTTCTTCCTCAGGTTTCAAATCAAGCAATTAAAGGAAGGGACTTTCATTTATCAAACCAAGTATACAAAAGACATGCTCAAGAAGTTTGACATGGAAATGCCAAGCCCATCAAGTCACCCATGCCAACAAATGGGCACTTGGACTTAAATGAAGATGGGAAAGGCGTGGATCAAAAGGTACATCATTGCATGATCGGCTCCCTACTTTATTTGTGTGCATCTAGGCCGGATATTATGCTTAGCGTGTGCATGTGTGCTAGATTTCAAGCTAACCCAAAAGAGTGCCATTTGACGGCCGTTAAGAGAATCTTGAGATATTTAGTGCACACTCCTCACCTTGGCTTGTGGTATCCTAAGGGCTCCAATTTCAATCTACTTGGGTATTCTGATTCCGATTACGCCGGTTGCAAAGTAGATAGAAAGAGTACATCGGGGACATTTCAATTCCTTGGATGGTCCCTAGTATTTGGAGTTCTAAGAAGCAAAATTCCATAGCCCTTTCCACCGCTGAGGCCGAGTATGTGGCGGCCGGTGCATGCTGTGCCCAACTACTTTGGATGAAGCAAACCCTCAATGATTTTGGATGTCGCTTTACCCATATCCCACTTTTGTGTGATAATGAAAGTGCCATAAAGCTTGCAAACAATCTCGTAAGCCACTCAAGAACTAAGCACATAGACATCTGACATCATTCTTGAGAGACCACGGAACCAAGGAGATATCGCTTTACACCATGTGAGCACTGAAAAGCAACTAGCCGATATCTTCACAAAGCCTCTCGACGAGTCAAGGTTTTGTGCTTTGGAGTGAACTAGATATACTTGACTCTTGTAACGTGGTTTGAAATATTGCATGCCTCTGAATGTTATTTCTTATTTAAACTAGTTAGGCTTGCAAATATTCATAAGTGCTTCAAATGTTGGTTCTATGTCCAACCTTATCTCTAGTGGCTATTGTTTGAATTGTTGATCTACTGGCTAGCTACAACAGACAAGAAGTCCATGACCATAATCAAAACACTTAGAATACTCCTTGAAACAGATCTAGTCTCTGCTGCTATTCAAAGTGCAGAGGCTCCGCAACCTGTGTGACGGTTAGGGTTTGGGTAAATATGAAAAACTTTTCAATCTCCTCTTTTACCCCTCTCAGTAACTCCTTAGAGTTACTGAGGTTCATTCGTGAGCTGCGCTGCTCTCTTTCTCTCGCTCACTCGCGTTCACCCTCGGCATCACCATTGATTTGCCTCCGCCCCAGCCACTGCCGCACCGCCATCCTGCTCTTTCGAGCTATGCGCGCGGGTGCAGAGGAGGTGCTGGTGCCCCGGACTCAGGGAGAGTCCGCAAGTGGAAGGAGAAGCCACTGAAGTCACCGATTTGAAGGAGTGGCTTGTCGCTGGTCAAGTTCATCAGTTCCTCGACTACGCCCGCAGTGGAGGAGCCCTCCTTGAGGCTATCCGTGATCGTGACCATCCTGTTCTTCCCGTTTTCTCGAATTCATGGGGAAACACTAGTTCCACCATGAATTCAATTTCTTCTATCATTTCCTTCAAATTCTTGTGTAGATGAGTTCGTTTCAACCTTCTAGTGCTGGATTTGATAGTACATCGTGCTAGATTCGAGTAGATGGTTGAATCAAATTTAGGGTTCATCCACCAATGCTAGAATAGTAACCGATAGCATAGACGTGGTGTCTGAGCTAGAAGTTACCTTCGTTTGCCTCGTTCTCCACGGTTGAGGGATGGTCGGCAGGTGGTGACAGCCCTATCCGTCCTTTGTAACCCCCCACATTCGGGATCGGCGTAGAGCTATACGCTGGTATCGCCTAGCAGACCAGGTGCGCGCTGGTGCCCGAAGTAAGCAAGTAGAAGTGAAGTTTATCTATCCATAGACCCTACAACCATAGGAATCCATCTCAACCTCTACCAACTCTACCCTTGTGTCGTCCTTGGACGAATTAGCTTGAAGAGTACCTCCGTTCCCTGTGGAAAATACGATACCCTGAATACTTCTGGGTGAAATGGTACAACGGTAATTCCGTGCGCTTGCGGATTATTTCTGTATGCGTTAAGAAATACCAACAAGCATTTCTGGCACCGTTGCCGGGGAATAGTTGCTGTATTTTTCTTTGAACCTAGTTCGTCCTCGTATCTTGTATCTTTTCTTTTTTATGTATAAAAAACACAAAATATCTTCACCATGAAAACCACTCCTATCCAATACCGGTCCGCTTCAAAGGGCGATTTCTCTGAGCCACCACCAAAACTAACCCTTTCATCTGGCTATGAACTCCACCCTAGTTTAAAAGCTATGGTTCAGGCACAACCCTTCTCAGGGCATGACAATGAAAACCCTTGCCATCACCTGCACGAGTTCAAGGAGATGTGTTCGTGCCTGAGCATATCAGGCAAGACACAGGAAACTCTAAGGTCGACATTGTTTCCCTTTTCTCTCACAGAGAAGGCAAAGCAATGGTACACTCAAGCCATAGAGAGCATGAATGGAGATTGGGATGAACTTAAGGATAAGTTATGTCTTGGATTCTTCCCTATATCTCGTATCGTCTCTCTACCAAGGGCAATCCTTGACTTCGAGCAATATGAGAAGGAGTCTATAGGTGTAGCCTGGGCCAGGTTTTCAATGTTAATACATGCCAGCCCAGACCTATCTTTACCTAACGGCGTATTGTTGCGTCTCTTTTGTTCGGGTATTGACATAGATGCTGACCTATGCCTAGACGTGACTACCGGAGGCCAGTTTACACACAAACCCATGACGAAACAAGTGAAATTCTTTGAAAATTTCCTAGAAAGACACATTTCCTCCGTCATGAGAACTAGAACCCTCCAGGCAAAAGTCATGTTGAGCGTTGAGGAGTCCTCATCAGTCGAATCCAAACACATACCATCCTTAGATTCGACTTATAATCCCTCACTCGAACCACGAACACCGAAGGAAAGAATAATTCATCCTTCGGAGTTCCCAATTGAATTCAAAGATTATGGCAATACCTCGAAACTCTTTGGCATGAAAAGCTTACACATCCTCCCGAGAAAGCTTCCCCCAAGGTAGAACTATCAAAGGAATGGTTGATGGAAGTGAAACGCTCTTCTGAAGCAATTCGGATTCTTTCACCTTCCACGACTATGCCTTGCTCATTAAGGGAAACTATTGTAGAAGCCTTATACAACCCCACGGTCGAGACTAATATCATGTTAGAATTCATTGCGGAAACCCTTTTGGGCAAAATGCCGCTAGTCTCGACCAACAAGCTCTTCAAAAGTCCATCAGGACTCATCTTTGAGTGTTGTGGGATTGTTAGGGCCGTGCCAATTAAAATTAACAAAACCGAGGTTCACCTAGATTTTCACATCTTTGCCATCCTTGAATTTGATCTTCTCATAGGCTACCCTTATGAAAAACTTTTTCAAGAAAAACCTTCCCTTGAGAGCCTGAGTGGAGAAACTGCTTTCGCCAAACCTACCTCCTGCCCCGAAATCCCAAAGGCGAAGCACCATGACCCGTTCGAGGAGATGAAGTTCGTATCTCCATTCGTTTCGCCTAAGCTTTCTTCACATCCTTGTGAAACAGAACGTTCATCCTGCAGCTATCAATGATGGTGTAGTTCCCCGCTTCACCACCAAGCATTTAAACATTGTCGTTCGAGCTGCAAGGTTAGTACCACAGTGCACTATGGGATTTGCAGTATTTATGATAAACGTAAGCATCCACAACCATCCTTCTAAAAAGTTTGCACACGAGGATTAAGAGGAGGTTGTGGTCTTCGTAGAAGCAGGCAGCACTAAGCAAGATGTCCATGGCACAGAAGTTTTTGTTCAGAGATATAACATGCAGGATGAACATTGAATCTCGACCATTATCGAGAACAACATTTGGATGGCCAGAGGGACAAGGCTTTGGTTCGAGCGAGGGTAGTGATGAACGTTCTGTTTCACAAGGATGTGAAGAAAGCTTAGGCGAAACGAATGGAGATACGAACTTCATCTCCTCGAACGGGTCATGGTGCTTCGCCTTTGGGATTTCGGGGCAGGAGGTAGGTTTGGCGAAAGCAGTTTCTCCACTCAGGCTCTCAAGGGAAGGTTTTTCTTGAAAAAGTTTTTCATAAGGGTAGCCTATGAGAAGATCAAATTCAAGGATGGCAAAGATGTGAAAATCTAGGTGAACCTCGGTTTTGTTAATTTTAATTGGCACGGCCCTAACAATCCCACAACACTCAAAGATGAGTCCTGATGGACTTTTGAAGAGCTTGTTGGTCGAGACTAGCGGCATTTTGCCCAAAAGGGTTTCCGCAATGAATTCTAACATGATATTAGTCTCGACCGTGGGGTTGTATAAGGCTTCTACAATAGTTTCCCTTAATGAGCAAGGCATAGTCGTGGAAGGTGAAAGAATCCGAATTGCTTCAGAAGAGCGTTTCACTTCCATCAACCATTCCTTTGATAGTTCTACCTTGGGGGAAGCTTTCTCGGGAGGATGTGTAAGCTTTTCATGCCAAAAGAGTTTCGAGGTATTGCCATAATCTTTGAATTCAATTGGGAACTCCGAAGGATGAATTATTCTTTCCTTCGGTGTTCGTGGTTCGAGTGAGGGATTATAAGTCGAATCTAAGGATGGTATGTGTTTGGATTCGACTGATGAGGACTCCTCAACGCTCAACATGACTTTTGCCTGGAGGGTTCTAGTTCTCATGACGGAGGAAATGTGTCTTTCTAGGAAATTTTCAAAGAATTTCACTTGTTTCGTCATGGGTTTGTGTGTAAACTGGCCTCCGGTAGTCACGTCTAGGCATAGGTCAGCATCTATGTCAATACCCGAACAAAAGAGACGCAACAATACGCCGTTAGGTAAAGATAGGTCTGGGCTGGCATGTATTAACATTGAAAACCTGGCCCAGGCTACACCTATAGACTCCTTCTCATATTGCTCGAAGTCAAGGATTGCCCTTGGTAGAGAGACGATACGAGATATAGGGAAGAATCCAAGACATAACTTATCCTTAAGTTCATCCCAATCTCCATTCATGCTCTCTATGGCTTGAGTGTACCATTGCTTTGCCTTCTCTGTGAGAGAAAAGGGAAACAATGTCGACCTTAGAGTTTCCTGTGTCTTGCCTGATATGCTCAGGCACGAACACATCTCCTTGAACTCGTGCAGGTGATGGCAAGGGTTTTCATTGTCATGCCCTGAGAAGGGTTGTGCCTGAACCATAGCTTTTAAACTAGGGTGGAGTTCATAGCCAGATGAAAGGGTTAGTTTTGGTGGTGGCTCAGAGAAATCGCCCTTTGAAGCGGACCGGTATTGGATAGGAGTGGTTTTCATGGTGAAGATATTTTGTGTTTTTTATACATAAAAAAGAAAAGATACAAGATACGAGGACGAACTAGGTTCAAAGAAAAATACAGCAACTATTCCCCGGCAACGGTGCCAGAAATGCTTGTTGGTATTTCTTAACGCATACAGAAATAATCCGCAAGCGCACGGAATTACCGTTGTACCATTTCACCCAGAAGTATTCAGGGTATCGTATTTTCCACAGGGAACGGAGGTACTCTTCAAGCTAATTCGTCCAAGGACGACACAAGGGTAGAGTTGGTAGAGGTTGAGATGGATTCCTATGGTTGTAGGGTCTATGGATAGATAAACTTCACTTCTACTTGCTTACTTCGGGCACCAGCGCGCACCTGGTCTGCTAGGCGATACCAGCGTATAGCTCTACGCCGATCCCGAATGTGGGGGGTTACAAAGGACGGATAGGGCTGTCACCACCTGCCGACCATCCCTCAACCGTGGAGAACGAGGCAAACGAAGGTAACTTCTAGCTCAGACACCACGTCTATGCTATCGGTTACTATTCTAGCATTGGTGGATGAACCCTAAATTTGATTCAACCATCTACTCGAATCTAGCACGATGTACTATCAAATCCAGCACTAGAAGGTTGAAACGAACTCATCTACACAAGAATTTTGAAGGAAAATGATAGAAGAAATTGAATTCATGGTGGAACTAGTGTTTCCCCATGAATTCGAGAAAACGGGAAGAACAGGATGGTCACGATCACGGATAGCCTCAAGGAGGGCTCCTCCACTGCGGGCGTAGTCGAGGAACTGATGAACTTGACCAGCGACAAGCCACTCCTTCAAATCGGTGACTTCAGTGGCTTCTCCTCCACTTGCGGACTCTCCCTGAGTCCGGGGCACCAGCACCTCCTCTGCACCCGCGCGCATAGCTCGAAAGAGCAGGATGGCGGTGCGGCAGTGGCTGGGGCGGAGGCAAATCAATGGTGATGCCGAGGGTGAACGCGAGTGAGCGAGAGAAAGAGAGCAGCGCAGCTCACGAATGAACCTCAGTAACTCTAAGGAGTTACTGAGAGGGGTAAAAGAGGAAGATTGAAAAGTTTTTCATATTTACCCAAACCCTAACCGTCACACAGGTTGCGGAGCCTCTGCACTTTGAATAGCAGCAGAGACTAGATCTGTTTCAAGGAGTATTCTAAGTGTTTTGATTATGGTCATGGACTTCTTGTCTGTTGTAGCTAGCCAGTAGATCAACAATTCAAAACAATAGCCACTAGAGATAAGGTTGGACATAAGAACCAACATTTTGAAGCACTTATGAATATTTTGCAAGCCTAACTAGTTTAAATAAGAAATAACATTCAGAGGCATGCAATATTTCAAACCACGTTACAAGAGTCAAGTATATCTAGTTCACTCCTCAAAGCACAAAACCTTGACTCGTCGAGAGGCTTTGTGAAGATATCGGCTAGTTGCTTTTCAGTGCTCACATGGTGTAAAGCGATATCTCCTTTGGTTCCGTGGTCTCTCAAGAAATGATGTCAGATGTCTATGTGCTTAGTTCTTGAGTGGCTTACGAGATTGTTTGCAAGCTTTATGGCACTTTCATTATCACACAAAAGTGGGATATGGGTAAAGCGACATCCAAAATCATTGAGGGTTTGCTTCATCCAAAGTAGTTGGGCACAGCATGCACCGGCCGCCACATACTCGGCCTCAGCGGTGGAAAGGGCTATGGAATTTTGCTTCTTAGAACTCCAAAATACTAGGGACCATCCAAGGAATTGAAATGTCCCCGATGTACTCTTTCTATCTACTTTGCAACCGGCGTAATCGGAATCAGAATACCCAAGTAGATTGAAATTGGAGCCCTTAGGATACCACAGCCAAGGTGAGGAGTGTGCACTAAATATCTCAAGATTCTCTTAACGGCCGTCAAATGGCACTCTTTTGGGTTAGCTTGAAATCTAGCACACATGCACACGCTAAGCATAATATCCGGCCTAGATGCACACAAATAAAGTAGGGAGCCGATCATGCAATGATGTACCTTTTGATCCACGCCTTTCCCATCTTCATTTAAGTCCAAGTGCCCATTTGTTGGCATGGGTGACTTGATGGGCTTGGCATTTTCCATGTCAAACTTCTTGAGCATGTCTTTTGTATACTTGGTTTGATAAATGAAAGTCCCTTCCTTTATTGCTTGATTGAAACCTGAGGAAGAAATTCAATTCACCCATCGTAGACATCTCAAATCTTCTTGTCATTATCCTACTAAACTCTTCACAAAAGGATTGATTAGTACTACCAAATATTATGTCATTGACATATATTTGGCACACAAATATATCATTCTTAATCTTCCTTGTGAAGAGAGTAGCATCGGCTTTGCCTATTTCAAGCCTTGCTTGAGTAGAAAATCCTTAAGGCATTCATACCATGCTCTTGGTGCTTGCTTAAGCCCATAGAGCACCTTATGGATTTTGTAGACATGGTTGGGATACTTTGGATCTTCAAAGCCTGGTGGTTGCTCCACATAGACTAGCTCGGAGAGTGGTCCATTGAGATGTCTACGATGGGTGAATTGAATTTCTTCCTCAGGTTTCAAATCAAGCAATTAAAGGAAGGGACTTTCATTTATCAAACCAAGATATACAAAAGACATGCTCAAGAAGTTTGACATGGAAAATGCCAAGCCCATCAAGTCACCCATGCCAACAAATGGGCACTTGGACTTAAATGAAGATGGGAAAGGCGTGGATCAAAAGGTACATCATTGCATGATCGGCTCCCTACTTATATGTGTGCACTAGGCCGGATATTATGCTTAGCGTGTGCATGTGTGCTAGATTTCAAGCTAACCCAAAGAGTGCCATTTGACGGCCGTTAAGAGAATCTGAGATATTTAGTGCACACTCCTCACCTTGCTTGTGGTATCCTAAGGGCTCCAATTTCAATCTACTTGGGTATTCTGATTCCGATACGCCGGTTGCAAGTAGATAGAAAGAGTACATCGGGGACTTTCATTCCTGGATGGTCCCTAGTATTTTGGAGTTCTAAGAAGCAAATTCCATAGCCCTTTCCACCGCTGAGGCCGAGTATGTGGCGGCCGGTGCATGCTGTGCCCAACTACTTTGGATGAGCAAACCCTCATGATTTTGGATGTCGCTTATACCCATATCCCACTTTGTGTGAGTAATGAAAGTGCCATAAAGCTTGCAAACAATCTCGTAAGCCACTCAAGAACTAAGCACATAGACATCTGACATCATTTCTTGAGAGACCACGGAACCAAAGGAGATATCGCTTTACACCATGTGAGCACTGAAAGCACTAGCCGATATCTCACAAAGCCCTCTCGACGAGTCAGGTTTGTGCTTTGAGGAGTGAACTAGATATACTTGACTCTTGTAACGTGGTTTGAAATATTGCATGCCTCTGAATGTTATTTCTTATTTAAACTAGTTAGGCTTGCAAAATATTCATAAGTGCTTCAAAATGTTGGTTCTTATGTCCAACCTTATCTCTAGTGGCTATTGTTTTGAATTGTTGATCTACTGGCTAGCTACAACAGACAAGAAGTCCATGACCTAATCAAAACACTTAGAATACTCCTTGAAACAGATCTAGTCTCTGCTGCTATTCAAAGTGCAGAGGCTCCGCAACCTGTGTGACGGTTAGGGTTTGGGTAAATATGAAAAACTTTTCAATCTTCCTCTTTTACCCCTCTCAGTAACTCCTTAGAGTTACTGAGGTTCATTCGTGAGCTGCGCTGCTCTCTTTCTCTCGCTCACTCGCGTTCACCCTCGGCATCACCATTGATTTGCCTCCGCCCCAGCCACTGCCGCACCGCCATCCTCTGCTCTTCGAGCTATGCGCGCGGGTGCAGAGGAGGTGCTGGTGCCCCGGACTCAGGGAGAGTCCGCAAGTGGAAGGAGAAGCCACTGAAGTCACCGATTGAAGGAGTGGCTTGTCGCTGGTCAAGTTCATCAGTTCCTCGACTACGCCCGCAGTGGAGGAGCCCTCCTTGAGGCTATCCGTGATCGTGACCATCCTGTTCTTCCCGTTTTCTCGATTCATGGGGAAACACTAGTTCCACCATGAATTCAATTTCTTCTATCATTTTCCTTCAAAATTCTTGTGTAGATGAGTTCGTTTCAACCTTCTAGTGCTGGATTTGATAGTACATCGTGCTAGATTCGAGTAGATGGTTGAATCAAATTAGGGTTCATCCACCAATGCTAGAATAGTAACCGATAGCATAGACGTGGTGTCTGAGCTAGAAGTTACCTTCGTTTGCCTCGTTCTCCACGGTTGAGGGGT
>JAHUYU010002554.1:0-20172 GCA_030439765.1 Tripidium arundinaceum | reverse complement strand
TGGACAAGGTAGTTCATGCAACAACGGTTTCATTCAACTCCTATCAACCTAATGCATCATACAAAAAGATATACTCAATTGCATTTTTAAAAGAGAGATAGGAGGCTTAAGAATGCTTCGGGGCTTGCCTGGGGTTCGACACAATGTCAGTTTAGTTAGCTTGCACCGGCTTGGGGAACATCTCCTCTCCAGGCATGCACTCCAGTGGGTCCTTCCATCTTCAGGATTGGCCCACTAGACACCGTCTTCAGGTCCGGCTCCAATCACCACATCCTTCAATCCTTCGCGTCAGGCATCTAACGTACCTAGATGAGATGCAACAATGCACATGCATGAATGTAAAGAAAGCACACCTGAAGCATTACAAAAGTTATACAAGATAAGGACAAGGACATATCATGTTGACTTAAGTACTAGAGAGCAAGTTGTTTAACTAAACACCACCAACTCCATCATAGAGAGATAGCAAGCACATCAAGCATGGCACACAAGTTAACTTAAGTTCAGCTATTGGAAGCATTTAACAAATAAGAACTAATTAAGATTGGCATCACCAAGGTACTAGGGCTGTTATGGTTCACCTAGCATATTCATTTTTAACCATAGGAGTAACGTGTTACACCTAGCACAAGCAACTACTAACTAAGGCCACACAATTTAGAGCAGGCACAAGCAATATACATAGAGATGTATAACACATGTGAGGATGGATAAATCGAGACCGGGCAGGATCTGGTGATTGAGAGGCAGCAGGAGATGGAGGTCTTGTGTGCATGTCTTATCTTGCCTATGTCGGTTAAGGACCGTACCGTTGTTGGCACTTCTGTCGAGGTTGAACACAGCCTTTCACTTAGCTGGCCGGATAAGTCGATCCGACCGCGAAGCCAAGTAGCTCAATTTGGGCTGGGAGTTGTGATGTATTGTGCGCACACTGGAGGGGAGGATGTATGTGCGGGGACACGGATGGACCTTGGGCAGACCGTTCTCTGAACATCCTGGCTTCCGGTTGGTCCCTGAGTGTGCGGCTCAGCTCAAACCCATGACTGTTCCTGAATTGTACCAAAGGTGACCTAAGGCTACCTTCGCACGGTGTGCCTGGGTTTGTGTTATGGATTCCCACTCAGCTGGTTGCAACCGATTCGAATCACCGTCTCTCCCGGATAGTGAGAAACTCTAGCTTCAATATCGTAGTAACACTTGATGGAACATGATGGTTATGCTGATTGTGATGATAGACTGGATATGGTTACTATTGTGATGCTCATTAATCAAGTGATTGCTATAGAACAGGTGCAAACTCAGTTCTAAATTGCTCTATGATGGAGTTGGTGGTGTTTAGTTAAACAACTTGCTCTCTAGTACTTAAGTCAACATGATATGTCCTTGTCCTTATCTTGTATAACTTTTGTAATGCTTCAGGTGTGCTTTCTTTACATTCATGCATGTGCATTGTTGCATCTCATCTAGGTACGTTAGATGCCTGACGCGAAGGATTGAAGGATGTGGTGATTGGAGCCGGACCTGAAGACGGTGTCTAGTGGGCCAATCCTGAAGATGGAAGGACCCACTGGAGTGCATGCCTGGAGAGGAGATGTTCCCCAAGCCGGTGCAAGCTAACTAAACTGACATTGTGTCGAACCCCAGGCAAGCCCCGAAGCATTCTTAAGCCTCCTATCTCTCTTTTAAAAATGCAATTGAGTATATCTTTTTGTATGATGCATTAGGTTGATAGGAGTTGAATGAAACCGTTGTTGCATGAACTACCTTGTCCACAATATATAGACATACCTGTACCCTTGCTAGTATGAGTAGGCCGTTCTATGCTTAGCCATGCTAGACCGGTAGAAGTCAGGTGATTACTATCACTTGCAAGATAGGTGGTTACTTATGCTACTCTAACACGGTTGGCTATATTTGCTATCGTGGAGAATAACCATGTGAGGATGGATAAATCGAGACCGGGCAGGATCTGGTGATTGAGAGGCAGCAGGAGATGGAGGTCTTGTGTGCATGTCTTATCTTGCCTATGTCGGTTAAGGACCGTACCGTTGTTGGCACTTCTGTCGAGGTTGAACACAGCCTTTCACTTAGCTGGCCGGATAAGTCGATCCGACCGCGAAGCCAAGTAGCTCAATTTGGGCTGGGAGTTGTGATGTATTGTGCGCACACTGGAGGGGAGGATGTATGTGCGGGGACACGGATGGACCTTGGGCAGACCGTTCTCTGAACATCCTGGCTTCCGGTTGGTCCCTGAGTGTGCGGCTCAGCTCAAACCCATGACTGTTCCTGAATTGTACCAAAGGTGACCTAAGGCTACCTTCGCACGGTGTGCCTGGGTTTGTGTTATGGATTCCCACTCAGCTGGTTGCAACCGATTCGAATCACCGTCTCTCCCGGATAGTGAGAAACTCTAGCTTCAATATCGTAGTAACACTTGATGGAACATGATGGTTATGCTGATTGTGATGATAGACTGGATATGGTTACTATTGTGATGCTCATTAATCAAGTGATTGCTATAGAACAGGTGCAAACTCAGTTCTAAATTGCTCTACTCGATGCTAAAATATTGATAAAAATATTGAAAGTAATGACTTATGGTAGTAATGCTCTTTTGCAATGTTATGCTATCTAACAAGCTCCACCAAATAAGCCTTGCATATCCTTGAGAGTATTTTTATTTCTCTCCTATCGGGTAAGTCTAGCTGAGTACATTCAAGTACTCAGGGTTTATCCCACCATGTTGCAGGTGAAGTTCTCGGCCTGTTGAAGATGGTGGCTAAGTGCCAGTGGGCTCGGTGATTCCGTATTTGTTTCTCATCTATGTGCTATTGTTGGAGGATGTCACTTATAGCTAGCAATGTATTTCAACTTACGTTATTGTATCACTTCAAGCTATGTTGCTTTCTATAATCAGATGAACTCTGTATAGTATTAATTATTTGTGAACTTTTTATAATATTATTTCCGCTGCAAACTCCTGTATGTGATGTGTTTTTGCTTAATCATGTGATCTTGGTTGTGAAGTGGATTTACCAAGGTCATTCGTGACACTCGGCGGACTACTGGGTTTATATAAGTGAAAGTGTGTGCGTGTCAACGTGTTAAGCGGGGACAGCCGTACTTGACCTTGTATAAATTGGGCGGTTCTGTCACATCACCCACCTTGCTCTTGCTATCAGCCTCGACTCCATTACTCGCCACAACTTCCAATAATTGGCATCAACACCAACCCCATCACTCAGGGGGGGGCGTAAGAACCATGCTAGAGAGGCACTCCAACTAGCCATGATTCCACTAGAGTTTCTTTTCACGAATCTCGCATGAGGTATAAGCACAAGAACCCCTCACAATGCCTTGATCGGAGCCGACAACAATCACCAAAGCCGCTCAACAATATACCGCTGCTCCAAGCCGTCTAGGTGGCGGCAACCACCAAGAGTAGCAAGAAATCCCGCAGCAAACACGATCGCTAGTGCCACTAGATGCCTCAACTCAATGCAAATGCACTAGAGATCTCTCCCAATCTCACTTGAATGATGCACTTGAAGGAGATGAGTGGGAGGTGCTTGGTTATGCTCAAGAGGGTTTTCAATATGTTCGGGGGCCAAGAGAGCTGCCCCAAGGCCGAGATAGTCCTATTTATAATCCCAAACCAAGCCATCCAACCGTTACTCTCATTGGGTTGAAAACGGGGTCACCAGACACAACAGTCGGGAGCACCAGACAAATGAACAGTTGTCCGATGCACCTGCGAGTGCCACATGTCACTAGCTGTTTGAATTCGACTGTTGCCGCCCAACGTCTCTCTCCACGCATGTCTCTTGTATTCATGTCTAATGCACATCAGACAAATGAATAGCCAGTGTCTGATGCATTCCAAAGAGGTTCTAGAGAGGTATTTTGTCCGTCGAACAAGTCTGAAACTTTGCATCGGACAAATTGGTTGTGTCCGATGACTTACTCTAGCTGCTGGCGCGCGTGACTGTGTTGTCTTAGTCACATCGGACAGAGGTCATTTGTCCGATGGTTTGGTGCTATGGCACATCGGATGCGGTGCTCGCACTGTTCACCGAGGAGGGTCAACTCATCAAATCAAGCGCAGGCTTGGCAGTGTGCATCGGACAACGAGCATTTGTCCGATGCAAAGTTTCAGACTTGTTCGACGGACAAAATACCTCTCTAGAACCTCTTTGGAATGCATCAGACACTGGCTATTCATTTGTCTGATGTGCATTAGACATGAATACAAGAGACATGCGTGGAGAGAGACGTTGGGCGGCAACAGTCGAATTCAAACAGCTAGTGACATGTGGCACTCGCAGGTGCATCGGACAACTGTTCATTTGTCTGGTGCTCCCGACTGTTGTGTCTGGTGACCCCGTTTTCAACCCAATGAGAGTAACGGTTGGATGGCTTGGTTTGGGATTATAAATAGGACTATCTCGGCCTTGGGGCAGCTCTCTTGGCCCCCGAACATATTGAAAACCCTCTTGAGCATAACCAAGCACCTCCCACTCATCTCCTTCAAGTGCATCATTCAAGTGAGATTGGGAGAGATCTCTAGTGCATTTGCATTGAGTTGAGGCATCTAGTGGCACTAGCGATCGTGTTTGCTGCGGGATTTCTTGCTACTCTTGGTGGTTGCCGCCACCTAGACGGCTTGGAGCAGCGGTATATTGTTGAGCGGCTTTGGTGATTGTTGTCGGCTCCGATCAAGGCATTGTGAGGGGTTCTTGTGCTTATACCTCATGCGAGATTCGTGAAAAGAAACTCTAGTGGAATCATGGCTAGTTGGAGTGCCTCTCTAGCATGGTTCTTACGCCCCCCCCCTGAGTGATGGGGTTGGTGTTGATGCCAATTATTGGAAGTTGTGGCGAGTAATGGAGTCGAGGCTGATAGCAAGAGCAAGGTGGGTGATGTGACAGAACCGCCCAATTTATACAAGGTCAAGTACGGCTGTCCCCGCTTAACACGTTGACACGCACACACTTTCACTTATATAAACCCAGTAGTCCGCCGAGTGTCACGAATGACCTTGGTAAATCCACTTCACAACCAAGATCACATGATTAAGCAAAAACACATCACATACAGGAGTTTGCAGCGGAAATAATATTATAAAAAGTTCACAAATAATTAATACTATACAGAGTTCATCTGATTATAGAAAGCAACATAGCTTGAAGTGATACAATAACGTAAGTTGAAATACATTGCTAGCTATAAGTGACATCCTCCAACAATAGCACATAGATGAGAAACAAATACGGAATCACCGAGCCCACTGGCACTTAGCCACCATCTTCAACAGGCCGAGAACTTCACCTGCAACATGGTGGGATAAACCCTGAGTACTTGAATGTACTCAGCTAGACTTACCCGATAGGAGAGAAATAAAAATACTCTCAAGGATATGCAAGGCTTATTTGGTGGAGCTTGTTAGATAGCATAACATTGCAAAAGAGCATTACTACCATAAGTCATTACTTTCAATATTTTTATCAATATTTTAGCATCGAGTAGAGCAATTTAGAACTGAGTTTGCACCTGTTCTATAGCAATCACTTGATTAATGAGCATCACAATAGTAACCATATCCAGTCTATCATCACAATCAGCATAACCATCATGTTCCATCAAGTGTTACTACGATATTGAAGCTAGAGTTTCTCACTATCCGGGAGAGACGGTGATTCGAATCGGTTGCAACCAGCTGAGTGGGAATCCATAACACAAACCCAGGCACACCGTGCGAAGGTAGCCTTAGGTCACCTTTGGTACAATTCAGGAACAGTCATGGGTTTGAGCTGAGCCGCACACTCAGGGACCAACCGGAAGCCAGGATGTTCAGAGAACGGTCTGCCCAAGGTCCATCCGTGTCCCCGCACATACATCCTCCCCTCCAGTGTGCGCACAATACATCACAACTCCCAGCCCAAATTGAGCTACTTGGCTTCGCGGTCGGATCGACTTATCCGGCCAGCTAAGTGAAAGGCTGTGTTCAACCTCGACAGAAGTGCCAACAACGGTACGGTCCTTAACCGACATAGGCAAGATAAGACATGCACACAAGACCTCCATCTCCTGCTGCCTCTCAATCACCAGATCCTGCCCGGTCTCGATTTATCCATCCTCACATGGTTATTCTCCACGATAGCAAATATAGCCAACCGTGTTAGAGTAGCATAAGTAACCACCTATCTTGCAAGTGATAGTAATCACCTGACTTCTACCGGTCTAGCATGGCTAAGCATAGAACGGCCTACTCATACTAGCAAGGGTACAGGTATGTCTATATATTGTGGACAAGGTAGTTCATGCAACAACGGTTTCATTCAACTCCTATCAACCTAATGCATCATACAAAAAGATATACTCAATTGCATTTTTAAAAGAGAGATAGGAGGCTTAAGAATGCTTCGGGGCTTGCCTGGGGTTCGACACAATGTCAGTTTAGTTAGCTTGCACCGGCTTGGGGAACATCTCCTCTCCAGGCATGCACTCCAGTGGGTCCTTCCATCTTCAGGATTGGCCCACTAGACACCGTCTTCAGGTCCGCTCCAATCACCACATCCTTCAATCCTTCGCGTCAGGCATCTAACGTACCTAGATGAGATGCAACAATGCACATGCATGAATGTAAAGAAAGCACACCTGAAGCATTACAAAAGTTATACAAGATAAGGACAAGGACATATCATGTTGACTTAAGTACTAGAGAGCAAGTTGTTTAACTAAACACCACCAACTCCATCATAGAGCAATTTAGAACTGAGTTTGCACCTGTTCTATAGCAATCACTTGATTAATGAGCATCACAATAGTAACCATATCCAGTCTATCATCACAATCAGCATAACCATCATGTTCCATCAAGTGTTACTACGATATTGAAGCTAGAGTTTCTCACTATCCGGGAGAGACGGTGATTCGAATCGGTTGCAACCAGCTGAGTGGGAATCCATAACACAAACCCAGGCACACCGTGCGAAGGTAGCCTTAGGTCACCTTTGGTACAATTCAGGAACAGTCATGGGTTTGAGCTGAGCCGCACACTCAGGGACCAACCGGAAGCCAGGATGTTCAGAGAACGGTCTGCCCAAGGTCCATCCGTGTCCCCGCACATACATCCTCCCCTCCAGTGTGCGCACAATACATCACAACTCCCAGCCCAAATTGAGCTACTTGGCTTCGCGGTCGGATCGACTTATCCGGCCAGCTAAGTGAAAGGCTGTGTTCAACCTCGACAGAAGTGCCAACAACGGTACGGTCCTTAACCGACATAGGCAAGATAAGACATGCACACAAGACCTCCATCTCCTGCTGCCTCTCAATCACCAGATCCTGCCCGGTCTCGATTTATCCATCCTCACATGTGTTATACATCTCTATGTATATTGCTTGTGCCTGCTCTAAATTGTGTGGCCTTAGTTAGTAGTTGCTTGTGCTAGGTGTAACACGTTACTCCTATGGTTAAAAATGAATATGCTAGGTGAACCATAACAGCCCTAGTACCTTGGTGATGCCAATCTTAATTAGTTCTTATTTGTTAAATGCTTCCAATAGCTGAACTTAAGTTAACTTGTGTGCCATGCTTGATGTGCTTGCTATCTCTCTATGATGGAGTTGGTGGTGTTTAGTTAAACAACTTGCTCTCTAGTACTTAAGTCAACATGATATGTCCTTGTCCTTATCTTGTATAACTTTTGTAATGCTTCAGGTGTGCTTTCTTTACATTCATGCATGTGCATTGTTGCATCTCATCTAGGTACGTTAGATGCCTGACGCGAAGGATTGAAGGATGTGGTGATTGGAGCCGGACCTGAAGACGGTGTCTAGTGGGCCAATCCTGAAGATGGAAGGACCCACTGGAGTGCATGCCTGGAGAGGAGATGTTCCCCAAGCCGGTGCAAGCTAACTAAACTGACATTGTGTCGAACCCCAGGCAAGCCCCGAAGCATTCTTAAGCCTCCTATCTCTCTTTTAAAAATGCAATTGAGTATATCTTTTTGTATGATGCATTAGGTTGATAGGAGTTGAATGAAACCGTTGTTGCATGAACTACCTTGTCCACAATATATAGACATACCTGTACCCTTGCTAGTATGAGTAGGCCGTTCTATGCTTAGCCATGCTAGACCGGTAGAAGTCAGGTGATTACTATCACTTGCAAGATAGGTGGTTACTTATGCTACTCTAACACGGTTGGCTATATTTGCTATCGTGGAGAATAACCATGTGAGGATGGATAAATCGAGACCGGGCAGGATCTGGTGATTGAGAGGCAGCAGGAGATGGAGGTCTTGTGTGCATGTCTTATCTTGCCTATGTCGGTTAAGGACCGTACCGTTGTTGGCACTTCTGTCGAGGTTGAACACAGCCTTTCACTTAGCTGGCCGGATAAGTCGATCCGACCGCGAAGCCAAGTAGCTCAATTTGGGCTGGGAGTTGTGATGTATTGTGCGCACACTGGAGGGGAGGATGTATGTGCGGGGACACGGATGGACCTTGGGCAGACCGTTCTCTGAACATCCTGGCTTCCGGTTGGTCCCTGAGTGTGCGGCTCAGCTCAAACCCATGACTGTTCCTGAATTGTACCAAAGGTGACCTAAGGCTACCTTCGCACGGTGTGCCTGGGTTTGTGTTATGGATTCCCACTCAGCTGGTTGCAACCGATTCGAATCACCGTCTCTCCCGGATAGTGAGAAACTCTAGCTTCAATATCGTAGTAACACTTGATGGAACATGATGGTTATGCTGATTGTGATGATAGACTGGATATGGTTACTATTGTGATGCTCATTAATCAAGTGATTGCTATAGAACAGGTGCAAACTCAGTTCTAAATTGCTCTACTCGATGCTAAAATATTGATAAAAATATTGAAAGTAATGACTTATGGTAGTAATGCTCTTTTGCAATGTTATGCTATCTAACAAGCTCCACCAAATAAGCCTTGCATATCCTTGAGAGTATTTTTATTTCTCTCCTATCGGGTAAGTCTAGCTGAGTACATTCAAGTACTCAGGGTTTATCCCACCATGTTGCAGGTGAAGTTCTCGGCCTGTTGAAGATGGTGGCTAAGTGCCAGTGGGCTCGGTGATTCCGTATTTGTTTCTCATCTATGTGCTATTGTTGGAGGATGTCACTTATAGCTAGCAATGTATTTCAACTTACGTTATTGTATCACTTCAAGCTATGTTGCTTTCTATAATCAGATGAACTCTGTATAGTATTAATTATTTGTGAACTTTTTATAATATTATTTCCGCTGCAAACTCCTGTATGTGATGTGTTTTTGCTTAATCATGTGATCTTGGTTGTGAAGTGGATTTACCAAGGTCATTCGTGACACTCGGCGGACTACTGGGTTTATATAAGTGAAAGTGTGTGCGTGTCAACGTGTTAAGCGGGGACAGCCGTACTTGACCTTGTATAAATTGGGCGGTTCTGTCACATCACCCACCTTGCTCTTGCTATCAGCCTCGACTCCATTACTCGCCACAACTTCCAATAATTGGCATCAACACCAACCCCATCACTCAGGGGGGGGCGTAAGAACCATGCTAGAGAGGCACTCCAACTAGCCATGATTCCACTAGAGTTTCTTTTCACGAATCTCGCATGAGGTATAAGCACAAGAACCCCTCACAATGCCTTGATCGGAGCCGACAACAATCACCAAAGCCGCTCAACAATATACCGCTGCTCCAAGCCGTCTAGGTGGCGGCAACCACCAAGAGTAGCAAGAAATCCCGCAGCAAACACGATCGCTAGTGCCACTAGATGCCTCAACTCAATGCAAATGCACTAGAGATCTCTCCCAATCTCACTTGAATGATGCACTTGAAGGAGATGAGTGGGAGGTGCTTGGTTATGCTCAAGAGGGTTTTCAATATGTTCGGGGGCCAAGAGAGCTGCCCCAAGGCCGAGATAGTCCTATTTATAATCCCAAACCAAGCCATCCAACCGTTACTCTCATTGGGTTGAAAACGGGGTCACCAGACACAACAGTCGGGAGCACCAGACAAATGAACAGTTGTCCGATGCACCTGCGAGTGCCACATGTCACTAGCTGTTTGAATTCGACTGTTGCCGCCCAACGTCTCTCTCCACGCATGTCTCTTGTATTCATGTCTAATGCACATCAGACAAATGAATAGCCAGTGTCTGATGCATTCCAAAGAGGTTCTAGAGAGGTATTTTGTCCGTCGAACAAGTCTGAAACTTTGCATCGGACAAATGCTCGTTGTCCGATGCACACTGCCAAGCCTGCGCTTGATTTGATGAGTTGACCCTCCTCGGTGAACAGTGCGAGCACCGCATCCGATGTGCCATAGCACCAAACCATCGGACAAATGACCTCTGTCCGATGTGACTAAGACAACACAGTCACGCGCGCCAGCAGCTAGAGTAAGTCATCGGACACAACCAATTTGTCCGATGTCTAGGCCATCATTGTCCAATGCCTCTACTGCGCGCCTGGAGACTTAGGGTATGCCATCGGACACAACACCAACTAGTTCGATGACTACGTAGGTTCTGTCCAATGCACTTCAGGGAGTTCCTGTTCTCCATTTCTTTAACCCTTGTGCAAAAGTGCTAGCTCCAAGATGTACCATCACTTGTGTACGTGAGTTAGCATTTTCCAACTCATTTTCCAAGGGTTTTGTGAGTTCACTAGGTCCTAATGCACAAGCAAGGAGTTAATTCACCTAGTGGCACTTAGATAACTACATTTCACTTCGAGTTTCCCCTCTTTATAGTATGGCTATCTATCCTAAACCCGATCACGCACTCTATTGCGTCTTGACTAGCAAAACAAAATGCACTAGCTTATACCTTTGCCTTGAGCCCTTTGCATTTTGGTTTTCTCTTTCTTCTTTTCCAAATGTGGAGCACTTGATCATCGATTTGGCCATCTCCATCACCTTGAGTGTCATCCTTGCTCCACCTTGGATGCGAACTAACCTTTCTCAATCACAACACTAGAGTAGAAGGTTAGTCAACTTGGTTGTCTCAATTAGCCAAAACCAATCATAGGGCTTTCAACATGGAGCAGCGCCTCCACGCCTTGCTGGCGCAGATCGAGGAGGTGATCGCCTACGGTGTTCGTCAGGTGGCCGCCACGGCTCTGGCTGCCGCCCAGCTCCGATCCGATGCAGACTTGCACGAAGTGGAGCTGGGGTTTCTGGAGGAGCTGTCGCGGGCGGATATCAAAGCGCTGATTGCCGACTTCAGCACCATCGCCGACACCATCGCGGCAGTAGTGGATGTAGGAAGGGTCGTGCGCGATGCTCCTCACGGGGATGATTTTCATGTAGACTCCCTATATCCGTTAACTGTAAAAAGATGTTAATAATATTTTTCTAGTTTGAGTCTGCAAGTTTCTATTTCCTACTTGTTTGAAATTCTTGAAGATTCTGCTGTATCAGCGCTTAGTAGCATGACAGGTTAGTAGTATGCTGGTAGCCCACGAATGCCTTGATAGGTTAGTATAACGTATCCAGGTGTTGAGATAACTAAGCATGGTACCATATCGATTTTAGCCCCCAAGAGTCCCGATAGACTAGTATAACCATATCGGGATGCAACTCTGAAGCGAGCCAGAGGAATCTCGAAGTACATAGCCCCCAAATGCCTTGATGAGTTAGTATAACATATCGAGGCACTTGAGGAAGTTGAGGAAAAAAACTGTAAAGCATGGGAACCTAGCCCCCGATTGACTCAAAGAGGTGCTCTTTGAGGTTTTCGTGGGGCGAGACTTTATTCAGATGAAGGGAAAACCTACCGAGTCTTTAAAGAAAAAGATTACAAACTGAAATTAGGCATGAAAATGACATAGCTAGGGCTCATCTGTCGCTTGCTACCTATGACTCGCTTGGCACTGTGCTAAGTTTTATTGACGGGGAAGCCCCCAATGCTTCTTAGACCTTGACCCGGTCTTCCCCAACGTTGCCGGGGTTGTCACTCTTCTCCTCTGGTTGTGCTTTCTCAGGCTCGATATTGGAAGTTGTGGCGAGTAATGGAGTCGAGGCTGATAGCAAGAGCAAGGTGGGTGATGTGACAGAACCGCCCAATTTATACAAGGTCAAGTACGGCTGTCCCCGCTTAACACGTTGACACGCACACACTTTCACTTATATAAACCCAGTAGTCCGCCGAGTGTCACGAATGACCTTGGTAAATCCACTTCACAACCAAGATCACATGATTAAGCAAAAACACATCACATACAGGAGTTTGCAGCGGAAATAATATTATAAAAAGTTCACAAATAATTAATACTATACAGAGTTCATCTGATTATAGAAAGCAACATAGCTTGAAGTGATACAATAACGTAAGTTGAAATACATTGCTAGCTATAAGTGACATCCTCCAACAATAGCACATAGATGAGAAACAAATACGGAATCACCGAGCCCACTGGCACTTAGCCACCATCTTCAACAGGCCGAGAACTTCACCTGCAACATGGTGGGATAAACCCTGAGTACTTGAATGTACTCAGCTAGACTTACCCGATAGGAGAGAAATAAAAATACTCTCAAGGATATGCAAGGCTTATTTGGTGGAGCTTGTTAGATAGCATAACATTGCAAAAGAGCATTACTACCATAAGTCATTACTTTCAATATTTTTATCAATATTTTAGCATCGAGTAGAGCAATTTAGAACTGAGTTTGCACCTGTTCTATAGCAATCACTTGATTAATGAGCATCACAATAGTAACCATATCCAGTCTATCATCACAATCAGCATAACCATCATGTTCCATCAAGTGTTACTACGATATTGAAGCTAGAGTTTCTCACTATCCGGGAGAGACGGTGATTCGAATCGGTTGCAACCAGCTGAGTGGGAATCCATAACACAAACCCAGGCACACCGTGCGAAGGTAGCCTTAGGTCACCTTTGGTACAATTCAGGAACAGTCATGGGTTTGAGCTGAGCCGCACACTCAGGGACCAACCGGAAGCCAGGATGTTCAGAGAACGGTCTGCCCAAGGTCCATCCGTGTCCCCGCACATACATCCTCCCCTCCAGTGTGCGCACAATACATCACAACTCCCAGCCCAAATTGAGCTACTTGGCTTCGCGGTCGGATCGACTTATCCGGCCAGCTAAGTGAAAGGCTGTGTTCAACCTCGACAGAAGTGCCAACAACGGTACGGTCCTTAACCGACATAGGCAAGATAAGACATGCACACAAGACCTCCATCTCCTGCTGCCTCTCAATCACCAGATCCTGCCCGGTCTCGATTTATCCATCCTCACATGGTTATTCTCCACGATAGCAAATATAGCCAACCGTGTTAGAGTAGCATAAGTAACCACCTATCTTGCAAGTGATAGTAATCACCTGACTTCTACCGGTCTAGCATGGCTAAGCATAGAACGGCCTACTCATACTAGCAAGGGTACAGGTATGTCTATATATTGTGGACAAGGTAGTTCATGCAACAACGGTTTCATTCAACTCCTATCAACCTAATGCATCATACAAAAAGATATACTCAATTGCATTTTTAAAAGAGAGATAGGAGGCTTAAGAATGCTTCGGGGCTTGCCTGGGGTTCGACACAATGTCAGTTCAGTTAGCTTGCACCGGCTTGGGGAACATCTCCTCTCCAGGCATGCACTCCAGTGGGTCCTTCCATCTTCAGGATTGGCCCACTAGACACCGTCTTCAGGTCCGGCTCCAATCACCACATCCTTCAATCCTAGTTTTGTATGCCTGTTGTTCAAACTAAGCAAGATGTGTCACTTGTTGGAAGCTGTTTGTGCTTAATGCATGACATGCTTTTGGATGAGAGGCTTGAGTCACATGTATCCTACTTTAATTACATCTAACCTGCTGGTTTTATGAGTGCTTAGATTTGTTAAGCTAGTGTTTGGTTTTTGCCACATGTGTTATACATCTCTATGTATATTGCTTGTGCCTGCTCTAATTGTGTGGCCTTAGTTAGTAGTTGCTTGTGCTAGGTGTAACACGTTACTCCTATGGTTAAAAATGAATATGCTAGGTGAACCATAACAGCCCTAGTACCTTGGTGATGCCAATCTTAATTAGTTCTTATTTGTTAAATGCTTCCAATAGCTGAACTTAAGTTAACTTGTGTGCCATGCTTGATGTGCTTGCTATCTCTCTATGATGGAGTTGGTGGTGTTTAGTTAAACAACTTGCTCTCTAGTACTTAAGTCAACATGATATGTCCTTGTCCTTATCTTGTATAACTTTTGTAATGCTTCAGGTGTGCTTTCTTTACATTCATGCATGTGCATTGTTGCATCTCATCTAGGTACGTTAGATGCCTGACGCGAAGGATTGAAGGATGTGGTGATTGGAGCCGGACCTGAAGACGGTGTCTAGTGGGCCAATCCTGAAGATGGAAGGACCCACTGGAGTGCATGCCTGGAGAGGAGATGTTCCCCAAGCCGGTGCAAGCTAACTGAACTGACATTGTGTCGAACCCCAGGCAAGCCCCGAAGCATTCTTAAGCCTCCTATCTCTCTTTTAAAAATGCAATTGAGTATATCTTTTTGTATGATGCATTAGGTTGATAGGAGTTGAATGAAACCGTTGTTGCATGAACTACCTTGTCCACAATATATAGACATACCTGTACCCTTGCTAGTATGAGTAGGCCGTTCTATGCTTAGCCATGCTAGACCGGTAGAAGTCAGGTGATTACTATCACTTGCAAGATAGGTGGTTACTTATGCTACTCTAACACGGTTGGCTATATTTGCTATCGTGGAGAATAACCATGTGAGGATGGATAAATCGAGACCGGGCAGGATCTGGTGATTGAGAGGCAGCAGGAGATGGAGGTCTTGTGTGCATGTCTTATCTTGCCTATGTCGGTTAAGGACCGTACCGTTGTTGGCACTTCTGTCGAGGTTGAACACAGCCTTTCACTTAGCTGGCCGGATAAGTCGATCCGACCGCGAAGCCAAGTAGCTCAATTTGGGCTGGGAGTTGTGATGTATTGTGCGCACACTGGAGGGGAGGATGTATGTGCGGGGACACGGATGGACCTTGGGCAGACCGTTCTCTGAACATCCTGGCTTCCGGTTGGTCCCTGAGTGTGCGGCTCAGCTCAAACCCATGACTGTTCCTGAATTGTACCAAAGGTGACCTAAGGCTACCTTCGCACGGTGTGCCTGGGTTTGTGTTATGGATTCCCACTCAGCTGGTTGCAACCGATTCGAATCACCGTCCTCTCCCGGATAGTGAGAAACTCTAGCTTCAATATCGTAGTAACACTTGATGGAACATGATGGTTATGCTGATTGTGATGATAGACTGGATATGGTTACTATTGTGATGCTCATTAATCAAGTGATTGCTATAGAACAGGTGCAAACTCAGTTCTAAATTGCTCTACTCGATGCTAAAATATTGATAAAAATATTGAAAGTAATGACTTATGGTAGTAATGCTCTTTTGCAATGTTATGCTATCTAACAAGCTCCACCAAATAAGCCTTGCATATCCTTGAGAGTATTTTTATTTCTCTCCTATCGGGTAAGTCTAGCTGAGTACATTCAAGTACTCAGGGTTTATCCCACCATGTTGCAGGTGAAGTTCTCGGCCTGTTGAAGATGGTGGCTAAGTGCCAGTGGGCTCGGTGATTCCGTATTTGTTTCTCATCTATGTGCTATTGTTGGAGGATGTCACTTATAGCTAGCAATGTATTTCAACTTACGTTATTGTATCACTTCAAGCTATGTTGCTTTCTATAATCAGATGAACTCTGTATAGTATTAATTATTTGTGAACTTTTTATAATATTATTTCCGCTGCAAACTCCTGTATGTGATGTGTTTTTGCTTAATCATGTGATCTTGGTTGTGAAGTGGATTTACCAAGGTCATTCGTGACACTCGGCGGACTACTGGGTTTATATAAGTGAAAGTGTGTGCGTGTCAACGTGTTAAGCGGGGACAGCCGTACTTGACCTTGTATAAATTGGGCGGTTCTGTCACATCACCCACCTTGCTCTTGCTATCAGCCTCGACTCCATTACTCGCCACAACTTCCAATATCGAGCCTGAGAAAGCACAACCAGAGGAGAAGAGTGACAACCCCGGCAACGTTGGGGAAGACCGGGTCAAGGTCTAAGAAGCATTGGGGGCTTCCCCGTCAATAAAACTTAGCACAGTGCCAAGCGAGTCATAGGTTAGCAAGCGACAGATGAGCCCTAGCTATGTCATTTTCATGCCTAATTTCAGTTTGTAATCTTTTTCTTTAAAGACTCGGTAGGTTTTCCCTTCATCTGAATAAAGTCTCGCCCCACGAAAACCTCAAAGAGCACCTCTTTGAGTCAATCGGGGGCTAGGTTCCCATGCTTTACAGTTTTTTTCCTCAACTTCCTCAAGTGCCTCGATATGTTATACTAACTCATCAAGGCATTTGGGGGCTATGTACTTCGAGATTCCTCTGGCTCGCTTCAGAGTTGCATCCCGATATGGTTATACTAGTCTATCGGGACTCTTGGGGGCTAAATCGATATGGTACCATGCTTAGTTATCTCAACACCTGGATACGTTATACTAACCTATCAAGGCATTCGTGGGCTACCAGCATACTACTAACCTGTCATGCTACTAAGCGCTGATACAGCAGAATCTTCAAGAATTTCAAAACAAGTAGGAAATAGAAACTTGCAGACTCAAACTAGAAAAATATTATTAACATCTTTTTACAGTTAACGGATATAGGGAGTCTACATGAAAATCATCCCCGTGAGGAGCATCGCGCACGACCCTTCCTACATCCACTACTGCCGCGATGGTGTCGGCGATGGTGCTGAAGTCGGCAATCAGCGCTTTGATATCCGCCCGCGACAGCTCCTCCAGAAACCCCAGCTCCACTTCGTGCAAGTCTGCATCGGATCGGAGCTGGGCGGCAGCCAGAGCCGTGGCGGCCACCTGACGAACACCGTAGGCGATCACCTCCTCGATCTGCGCCAGCAAGGCGTGGAGGCGCTGCTCCATGTTGAAAGCCCTATGATTGGTTTTGGCTAATTGAGACAACCAAGTTGACTAACCTTCTACTCTAGTGTTGTGATTGAGAAAGGTTAGTTCGCATCCAAGGTGGAGCAAGGATGACACTCAAGGTGATGGAGATGGCCAAATCGATGATCAAGTGCTCCACATTTGGAAAAGAAGAAAGAGAAAACCAAAATGCAAAGGGCTCAAGGCAAAGGTATAAGCTAGTGCATTTTGTTTTGCTAGTCAAGACGCAATAGAGTGCGTGATCGGGTTTAGGATAGATAGCCATACTATAAAGAGGGGAAACTCGAAGTGAAATGTAGTTATCTAAGTGCCACTAGGTGAATTAACTCCTTGCTTGTGCATTAGGACCTAGTGAACTCACAAAACCCTTGGAAAATGAGTTGGAAAATGCTAACTCACGTACACAAGTGATGGTACATCTTGGAGCTAGCACTTTTGCACAAGGGTTAAAGAAATGGAGAACAGGAACTCCCTGAAGTGCATTGGACAGAACCTACGTAGTCATCGAACTAGTTGGTGTTGTGTCCGATGGCATACCCTAAGTCTCCAGGCGCGCAGTAGAGGCATTGGACAATGATGGCCTAGACATCGGACAAATTGGTTGTGTCCGATGACTTACTCTAGCTGCTGGCGCGCGTGACTGTGTTGTCTTAGTCACATCGGACAGAGGTCATTTGTCCGATGGTTTGGTGCTATGGCACATCGGATGCGGTGCTCGCACTGTTCACCGAGGAGGGTCAACTCATCAAATCAAGCGCAGGCTTGGCAGTGTGCATCGGACAACGAGCATTTGTCCGATGCAAAGTTTCAGACTTGTTCGACGGACAAAATACCTCTCTAGAACCTCTTTGGAATGCATCAGACACTGGCTATTCATTTGTCTGATGTGCATTAGACATGAATACAAGAGACATGCGTGGAGAGAGACGTTGGGCGGCAACAGTCGAATTCAAACAGCTAGTGACATGTGGCACTCGCAGGTGCATCGGACAACTGTTCATTTGTCTGGTGCTCCCGACTGTTGTGTCTGGTGACCCCGTTTTCAACCCAATGAGAGTAACGGTTGGATGGCTTGGTTTGGGATTATAAATAGGACTATCTCGGCCTTGGGGCAGCTCTCTTGGCCCCCGAACATATTGAAAACCCTCTTGAGCATAACCAAGCACCTCCCACTCATCTCCTTCAAGTGCATCATTCAAGTGAGATTGGGAGAGATCTCTAGTGCATTTGCATTGAGTTGAGGCATCTAGTGGCACTAGCGATCGTGTTTGCTGCGGGATTTCTTGCTACTCTTGGTGGTTGCCGCCACCTAGACGGCTTGGAGCAGCGGTATATTGTTGAGCGGCTTTGGTGATTGTTGTCGGCTCCGATCAAGGCATTGTGAGGGGTTCTTGTGCTTATACCTCATGCGAGATTCGTGAAAAGAAACTCTAGTGGAATCATGGCTAGTTGGAGTGCCTCTCTAGCATGGTTCTTACGCCCCCCCCTGAGTGATGGGGTTGGTGTTGATGCCAATTATTGGTAATTAGAGCTAGTGTAGTTTTAACTAGTTGTAGCTTCTTGTTTAAGTAGCTCTTGCGAGTTGTAACTTGTAGTTGTAGTTGCTAGGTTGCTTGTTTGAGTGAAATCAACCTTAGAGATTATAGCAACTAGCATTTGTTTAGGAGGCATGCTTGTTGTGAAGTAGAGCTAGAGCAATTTGCTAACCTCCATCTTATTTACTAATTAGCTTTGCTCTAGTTAATTGTGAACTTGTAGCAAAATTTTAATTGGCTATTCACCCCCTCTAGCCATCTAGATCTTGCACACGTTCACCCCCGCAGGCATCACAGCATGGATGGCGGCGACTACTGCCCTGTTGAGGGCGTCAAAGCGTCCACCATTGATTGTCGCCATCCGAACCGCAACACAGGCGTTTTCCTCGGCCTCTCGACGGAGACGGGTCGCCTCCGCTATCTGCTGGGTCAAGTCGTCATTGGCCTGGTGCAGATCCGCTGCCTTGCCCTGCACAGCATTCAGCTGTTCCTAGGTAGCTAGAAATAAAGCAAGAAAACCCTACAACTAAGACGCGACGTCGGGCAGCATGAAAAGACAAGATTGTGCCAAGGCCTTACCAGCTAGTTGTGCCTGAGCTTCAATAGCCATAGCTTCGGCCGCGACCATCTCCCACTCGGCCATGGCGAGTGCCATCTCCACGACAGAGAGCCACAACCGCAGCTGCTTTGCCTCCTGGCTCTTCTCCCCCAAGGGTGTGGTGGGCCATGTCCAGATCCTGCACCAACGTGCGAATGTTCGGCTCCCCGTCGCCCGACGAGTCAGAGGAGGAGGAGATTACCAAGATCAGGGATCAAGGCTTTGGCCATCGTGCTGATGAAGTGCCCTCCCCATTGACGGGAAGCCGCAGTGCAGGATGCACCATGGAGATGGCACTGTACAAGAGGGAAGCATCAAAACCACCCAAATAAGATGAATGATGAAATCCATGCTTACCCGACCTCCCGCAACACGGCACGGAGACGAGGAGGGCCTCTGAACACCTTCTTCGACAACTCCTCTCTCAGGCGCTTACCCTCTACCATCGGATCGAGTCTGGAGTAAGAAGCCCCGAGGCAAAGAAAACGGAGAGAAGGAAGGTGAGTTCAGCGAGACTGAAAGGCAATTGTACTTACTCCTCCTTTTCCTTTGTTTTTATAGTAGGGAACGAGATGGCCGATTGATTTCCTTGTGGTTTCAACAGGCCACAGTGAGATTTAAAGTGATGCCACGTCCCCACGATCTTAGAGGCACATGCTTTCCAAGAAGAACCATCCATGGGGAGACGAGCCACCAACGCCGACGCTCCGACTTCGCGAGAAGGAATCCACCCACGTAACCGTGGCGACCACAGGGCCCAGTTGCTCCAAATTTGATGAACCATCATGCTAAGCTGGTGCACTCGAGTAGTCCAATACTTGGGCTAGGAACTCAGCCCAATTTACACCCCTCGATTGGTATGATCGGTAATTTTTTACCAACCCAATCATCAACAGACTCAGGGGGAATTCGGGAGGGCTACCAGTATGGCTCTAAAACCTCTGGCATCCATGTGCCATGTAAATCTCTAGAATTACCGAACGAGCTCGAAGTACATAATCTCAGAG
>JAHUYU010000579.1:0-19806 GCA_030439765.1 Tripidium arundinaceum | reverse complement strand
AAAGGGGGCATGACTGTGGTAAAAAATGAGAAAAATGAATTAATCCCACAACGAACCATCACAGGATGGCAGATGTGCATTGATTACCAAAAAATTAACAAGGCAACAAAGAAAGATCACTTCCCATTACCTTTCATCGATGAAATGTTGGAACGACTTGCAAAGCATTCTTTCTTCTGTTTTCTTGATGGGTATTCAGGTTATCATCAAATCTCGATCCATCCTGATGACCAAAGCAAAACCACTTTCACTTTGTCCCTATGGAACCTATGCTTATCGTAGGATGTCCTTCGGTTTGTGCAATGCTCTAGCTTCGTTCCAAAGGTGCATGATGTCTATATTTTCTGATTTGCTAGAAGAAATCATGGAAGTTTTTATGGATGATTTTTCTGTTTATGGAAAAACTTTCAATGATTGCTTAGAAAATTTAGACAAAGTTTTGCAAAGATGTGAGGAAAAGCACTTGGTCTTAAACTGGGAAAAATGTCATTTCATGGTTAGAGAAGGCATAGTGTTTGGACACTTAGTGTCCGAATGTGGGATTGAGGTAGATCGTGCAAAGATAGAAGTAATAGAACAGTAACCTCCTCCCACGAACATCAAAGGGGTACGAAGTTTTCTTGGTCATGTGGGGTTCTATCGACGTTTTATAAAAGACTTTTCTCATATTGCTAGACCCCTTACAAGTTTGCTAGCCAAGGATGCTCCCTTTGAATTTGATGATGAGTGTTTAAATGCTTTTCAAATTCTTAAGAAAACACTCATCTCTGCACCAATCATTCAACCCCCTGATTGGTCGCTACCGTTTGAAATCATGTGTGATGCTAGTGATTATGCTGTGGGGGCAGTTTTGGGTCAAACGAAAGATAGAAAGCATCATGCAATTTCTTATGCTAGTAAAACTCTATCAGGACCTCAACTTAATTATGCAACAATTGAAAAAGAGCACTTGGCTATAGGTTTTGATATTGACAAGTTTAGATCTTACTTAGTAGGAGCTAAGGTGATTGTTTATACTGATCATGCTACTTTGAAATACTTGCTCACTAAGAAAGATGCTAAACCACGGCTTATAAGATGGATTTTGTTACTCCAAGAATTTGACTTAGAAATAAAGGATAAAAAGGGGAGTAGAAAATTCTGTAGCCGATCATTTGTCTAGAATGCAATTTGAAAATCCACAGGAATGCCCATCAATGATTCTCTGTGAGACGACATGCTCTTCAAGGTCACGAGCTTCGACCCCTGGTACGCAAATATTGTCAATTTTATGGTTGCAGGTTAACCAGGGTGAGAACAAACGAAAGCTCATCTACGAAAGTCGTCTCCACATATGGGATGAACTGTACCTCTTCCGAGTCTGCTCTGATGGTCTACTCAGGAGATGCGTACCAGTAGAAGAAGGCATTAAGATTATTGAAAGATGCCACTCATCACCGTATGGAGGGCATTACGGTGCATTCCGTACTCATGCTAAGATTTGGCAAAGTGGATTCTTTGGCCAACCATGTATGAAGACACAAAGGACTTCATTCGGAGATGTAATTCTTGTCAGAGGCATGGGAACATCAATGCAAGAGACGCCATGCCGTCTCACCAACAACCTCCAGATAGAGCTCTTTGATGTCTGGGGCATCGACTACATGGGACCATTCCAAAAATCCTGGCAGTGTGAATACATCTTGGTGGCAGTCGACTATGTTTCAAAGTGGGTTGAAGCTCTACCATGTCGAGCTGCAGATTCCAATAACGCCAAGAGGATGTTTTCAGAGACCATCTTTCCACGCTTCAGAGTTCCACGCATGGTGATTAGTGATGGAGGTTCTCACTTCATTGATAGGAAGTTTCGACGCTTCTTATCTGATCATGGAGTCCGTCACAACATCGCGACACCATATCATCCTCAAACGAGTGGGCAAGCAGAAACATCAAACAAGCAAATCAAGAACATTCTGCAGAAGACTGTATATGAGATGGGGACAGCATGGAAAGATAAGTTACACAGAGCATTATGAGCTTATAGAACAGCCTACAAAACACCTCTTGGAATGTCACTATACCAACTGGTTTACGGGAAGACATGCCACTTACCTGTCGAGCTAGAATTCAAAACACATTAGGCCATAAAAAGGTGGAACATGGACTTTGAAACAGCTGGGAAGAAAAGAAAAATGCAACTCTCTGAGTTAGAGGAATGGCAAGAAAAGGCATATCATAATGCAAAACTCTACAAAGAGAGGACAAAGTGGTGGCATGACAAAAGATTGAAAAAGAAGGAATTCAAACCAGGTGACAAGGTGTTGTTATTCAACTCCAGAGTGAAGTTGTTCGGACATGGAAAACTACGAAGCAAATGGGAAGGACCTTACAAAGTAATCACATCGTCTCATGGAGCAATCACAATTCAAAATGACGAAGGTACGCTTTTCAAGGTAAATGGTCATCGTTTAAAAGTTTTCTATGATTCACAATTGTCAGAAGAAGAATTGAACATAATTAACTTTATAGAATTTAAATAACATTCAGTTCTTTTTCTTTACTCTATACCTTGATTGCTATCCCTGGACAAACTAGTTGTTAGACGTCACACATACGTTTCCCCGTGGATACGATACTTGGAATACCTCCGGGTGAAAGCTACAGCGGTATCTGTGCGCTTGCGGATTTATCTGTGTGCATCTTAAATATACCAACAACCTCCACCTCTCTTGCGGGGTTAAAGACGTTCTTCAGACTAGCCTTGGTTAGAAACCATCTTGTCTATAAGAGCTGTCGCTAGTGATTGTAAGAGATAAGAATGCTCCTCCAGCAGCAGCGTCCGCATTTTCATGAGCACTATTGGTTAATCCATGGTAGAAAATTTGCGTAAGTAACCAATTCTCCATCCCATGATGAAGACATTATGAACTATATTCTTGAAAACATTCCCATGTCTCGAGAATTGCTTCATCACTTTGCTGTTGAAAACTTGAGACTCTTCCACGCAAAGCGTTGGTTTTGCCCACTGGAAAGAACTTTGATAGGAATGCATTGGAGCATCTTTTCCAGGTAGTGATATTGTCTTTGTTGGCATAGAACCATTGCTTCGCCTTCCCCAAAAGTGAGAATGGAAAAAGACGAAGTAACACAGCATCTTGAGCGACTCCTTTGATAGTGAATGTGCTGCAAATTTCCAAAAAATGCTAAAGATGGGCACTTGCATCTTCATGTGCCTTTCCACAAAATTGGCTAGCTTGCACCATGTTAATGAGAGCTGTCTTGAGTTCAAATGATGCGTCTCCTGTGTTGACAATAGGTCCAGTGCGAATATTTGCAGTGCTTGGAGCAGAAAATTCATGAAGGATCTTTTCAGCCATAGCTTCAGAAATTGGTGTTGAGCTTTCTCCTGATTGATTTGATTGAGAAGTTGAAGTTTTATCAGTCTTGTTCTTCTGGCTCTTCCTGATAAGAGATTCTGGATCTTCAATGAAATTTGTAGGAAGGTTGAAATTGGACATGCATTACCTTGTATAAGACATAAATAGATAAAAATAAGGGTAAGCCTGCTAGAGCAGTGGTGATTAGTTTTGATACATCAATGAGTAAAGTTTAATCAATTCTTTCAAATGCCTTTATCCTCCCTGACACTTGTTACTTAATTGCATAGATAGCTTAGTAGGTAAACAAAGGTTTTTCATAGAGTAAAGAAAAAGAACTGAATGTTATTTAAATTCTATAAAGTTAATTATGTTCAATTCTTCTTCTGACAATTGTGAATCATAGAAAACTTTTAAACGATGACCATTTACCTTGAAAAGCGTACCTTCGTCATTTTGAATTGTGATTGCTCCATGAGACGATGTGATTACTTTGTAAGGTCCTTCCCATTTGCTTCGTAGTTTTCCATGTCCGAACAACTTCACTCTGGAGTTGAATAACAACACCTTGTCACCTGGTTTGAATTCCTTCTTTTTCAATCTTTTGTCATGCCACCACTTTGTCCTCTCTTTGTAGAGTTTTGCATTATGATATGCCTTTTCTTGCCATTCCTCTAACTCAGAGAGTTGCATTTTTCTTTTCTTCCCAGCTGTTTCAAAGTCCATGTTCCACCTTTTTATGGCCTAATGTGTTTGAATTCTAGCTCGACAGGTAAGTGGCATGTCTTCCCGTAAACCAGTTGGTATAGTGACATTCCAAGAGGTGTTTTGTAGGCTGTTCTATAAGCTCATAATGCTCTGTGTAACTTATCTTTCCATGCTGTCCCCATCTCATATACAGTCTTCTGCAGAATGTTCTTGATTTGCTTGTTTGATGTTTCTGCTTGCCCACTCGTTTGAGGATGATATGGTGTCGCGATGTTGTGACGGACTCCATGATCAGATAAGAAGCGTCGAAACTTCCTATCAATGAAGTGAGAACCTCCATCACTAATCACCATGCGTGGAACTCTGAAGCGTGGAAAGATGGTCTCTGAAAACATCCTCTTGGCGTTATTGGAATCTGCAGCTCGACATGGTAGAGCTTCAACCCACTTTGAAACATAGTCGACTGCCACCAAGATGTATTCACACTGCCAGGATTTTTGGAATGGTCCCATGTAGTCGATGCCCCAGACATCAAAGAGCTCTATCTGGAGGTTGTTGGTGAGCGGCATGGCGTCTCTTGCATTGATGTTCCCATGCCTCTGACAAGAATTACATCTCCGAATGAAGTCCTTTGTGTCTTCATACATGGTTGGCCAAAGAATCCACTTTGCCAAATCTTAGCATGAGTACGGAATGCACCGTAATGCCCTCCATACGGTGATGAGTGGCATCTTTCAATAATCTTAATGCCTTCTTCTACTGGTACGCATCTCCTGAGTAGACCATCAGAGCAGACTCGGAAGAGGTACAGTTCATCCCATATGTGGAGACGACTTTCGTAGATGAGCTTTCGTTTGTTCTCCCCTGGTTAACCTGCAACCATAAAATTGACAATATTTGCGTACCAGGGGTCGAAGCTCGTGACCTTGAAGAGCATGTCGTCTCACAGAGAATCATTGATGGGCATTCCTGTGGATTTTCAAATTGCATTCTAGACAAATGATCGGCTACAGAATTTTCTACTCCCCTTTTTATCCTTTATTTCTAAGTCAAATTCTTGGAGTAACAAAATCCATCTTATAAGCCGTGGTTTAGCATCTTTCTTAGTGAGCAAGTATTTCAAAGTAGCATGATCAGTATAAACAATCACCTTAGCTCCTACTAAGTAAGATCTAAACTTGTCAATATCAAAACCTATAGCCAAGTGCTCTTTTTCAATTGTTGCATAATTAAGTTGAGGTCCTGATAGAGTTTTACTAGCATAAGAAATTGCATGATGCTTTCTATCTTTCGTTTGACCCAAAACTGCCCCCACAGCATAATCACTAGCATCACACATGATTTCAAACGGTAGCGACCAATCAGGGGGTTGAATGATTGGTGCAGAGATGAGTGTTTTCTTAAGAATTTGAAAAGCATTTAAACACTCATCATCAAATTCAAAGGGAGCATCCTTGGCTAGCAAACTTGTAAGGGGTCTAGCAATATGAGAAAAGTCTTTTATAAAACGTCGATAGAACCCCACATGACCAAGAAAACTTCGTACCCCTTTGATGTTCGTGGGAGGAGGTTACTGTTCTATTACTTCTATCTTTGCACGATCTACCTCAATCCCACATTCGGACACTAAGTGTCCAAACACTATGCCTTCTCTAACCATGAAATGACATTTTTCCCAGTTTAAGACCAAGTGCTTTTCCTCACATCTTTGCAAAACTTTGTCTAAATTTTCTAAGCAATCATTGAAAGTTTTTCCATAAACAGAAAAATCATCCATAAAAACTTCCATGATTTCTTCTAGCAAATCAGAAAATATAGACATCATGCACCTTTGGAACGAAGCTAGAGCATTGCACAAACCGAAGGACATCCTACGATAAGCATAGGTTCCATAGGGGACAAGTGAAAGTGGTTTTGCTTTGGTCATCAGGATGGATCGAGATTTGATGATAACCTGAATACCCATCAAGAAAACAGAAGAAAGAATGCTTTGCAAGTCGTTCCAACATTTCATCGATGAAAGGTAATGGGAAGTGATCTTTCTTTGTTGCCTTGTTAATTTTTTGGTAATCAATGCACATCTGCCATCCTGTGATGGTTCGTTGTGGGATTAATTCATTTTTCTCATTTTTTACCACAGTCATGCCCCCTTTCTTGGGTACAACTTATACCGGGCTCACCCACTCACTACATATCATGGAATAGATTATCCCAGCATGCAAAAGTTTCAAAACCTCTTTCTTAACAACTTCTCTCATCGCATTGTTAAGCCTATGTTGGGGCTCCCTAGAAGGTGTATAAGCTGGGTCTATGGGGATGCGATGAGTGCAAAGAGCAGGACTAATCCCCTTGAGGTCTTCGAGTGAGTAGCCAAAAGCAGAGCGATGCTTTTCTAGAACGGTAAGGAGCCGAAAGGTTTCATCTTCAGAAAGTTTATCGCTAATTATCACAGGAGACTCCCTATCGTTGTTTAGAAAAGCGTATTTCAAACCTGAAGGAAGGGGTTTGAGCACAATGGGGGGGTTTTGGTGGCTCTTGAGTTTCATCCAAAGGAAAAGGATCTTTTGGCTCCTCTTCGTCTTTGATGAAATCCTGAGCGACTTCTTTGAAATCTTGCTCTGGACTCAACTCTGTCTTAACATGTAACGAGCGAGTGATGGGAATGGAAAAGTTTATGCTTTTCCCGAGATTTACGTTTATACTCCCCTTTCTTCCTTCATGGAGGAGTCTCTCTATTGGATGCCCTATCAAAAGATCAAACTCTCAGATATCAAAAACATAGAAACTAAGATACACCTTGGTTTCGTCTACCTTGATAGGGATGAGGTGAAAAATGAGAAAAATGAATTAATCCCACAACGAACCATCACAGGATGGCAGATGTGCATTGATTACCAAAAAATTAACAAGGCAACAAAGAAAGATCACTTCCCATTACCTTTCATCGATGAAATGTTGGAACGACTTGCAAAGCATTCTTTCTTCTGTTTTCTTGATGGGTATTCAGGTTATCATCAAATCTCGATCCATCCTGATGACCAAAGCAAAACCACTTTCACTTGTCCCTATGGAACCTATGCTTATCGTAGGATGTCCTTCGGTTTGTGCAATGCTCTAGCTTCGTTCCAAAGGTGCATGATGTCTATATTTTCTGATTTGCTAGAAGAAATCATGGAAGTTTTTATGGATGATTTTTCTGTTTATGGAAAAACTTTCAATGATTGCTTAGAAAATTTAGACAAAGTTTTGCAAAGATGTGAGGAAAAGCACTTGGTCTTAAACTGGGAAAAATGTCATTTCATGGTTAGAGAAGGCATAGTGTTTGGACACTTAGTGTCCGAATGTGGGATTGAGGTAGATCGTGCAAAGATAGAAGTAATAGAACAGTAACCTCCTCCCACGAACATCAAAGGGAGCATCCTTGGCTAGCAAACTTGTAAGGGGTCTAGCAATATGAGAAAAGTCTTTTATAAAACGTCGATAGAACCCCACATGACCAAGAAAACTTCGTACCCCTTTGATGTTCGTGGGAGGAGGTTACTGTTCTATTACTTCTATCTTTGCACGATCTACCTCAATCCCACATTCGGACACTAAGTGTCCAAACACTATGCCTTCTCTAACCATGAAATGACATTTTTCCCAGTTTAAGACCAAGTGCTTTTCCTCACATCTTTGCAAAACTTTGTCTAAATTTTCTAAGCAATCATTGAAAGTTTTTCCATAAACAGAAAAATCATCCATAAAAACTTCCATGATTTCTTCTAGCAAATCAGAAAATATAGACATCATGCACCTTTGGAACGAAGCTAGAGCATTGCACAAACCGAAGGACATCCTACGATAAGCATAGGTTCCATAGGGACAAGTGAAAGTGGTTTTGCTTTGGTCATCAGGATGGATCGAGATTTGATGATAACCTGAATACCCATCAAGAAAACAGAAGAAAGAATGCTTTGCAAGTCGTTCCAACATTTCATCGATGAAAGGTAATGGGAAGTGATCTTTCTTTGTTGCCTTGTTAATTTTTTGGTAATCAATGCACATCTGCCATCCTGTGATGGTTCGTTGTGGGATTAATTCATTTTTCTCATTTTTCACCTCATCCCTATCAAGGTAGACGAAACCAAGGTGTATCTTAGTTTCTATGTTTTTGATATCTGAGAGTTTGATCTTTTGATAGGGCATCCAATAGAGAGACTCCTCCATGAAGGAAGAAAGGGGAGTATAAACGTAAATCTCGGGAAAAGCATAAACTTTTCCATTCCCATCACTCGCTCGTTACATGTTAAGACAGAGTTGAGTCCAGAGCAAGATTTCAAAGAAGTCGCTCAGGATTTCATCAAAGACGAAGAGGAGCCAAAAGATCCTTTTCCTTTGGATGAAACTCAAGAGCCACCAAAACCCCCCATTGTGCTCAAACCCCTTCCTTCAGGTTTGAAATACGCTTTTCTAAACAACGATAGGGAGTCTCCTGTGATAATTAGCGATAAACTTTCTGAAGATGAAACCTTTCGGCTCCTTACCGTTCTAGAAAAGCATCGCTCTGCTTTTGGCTACTCACTCGAAGACCTCAAGGGGATTAGTCCTGCTCTTTGCACTCATCGGCATCCCCATAGACCCAGCTTATACACCTTCTAGGGAGCCCCAACATAGGCTTAACAATGCGATGAGAGAAGTTGTTAAGAAAGAGGTTTTGAAACTTTTGCATGCTGGGATAATCTATTCCATGATATGTAGTGAGTGGGTGAGCCCGGTATAAGTTGTACCCAAGAAAGGGGGCATGACTGTGGTAAAAAATGAGAAAAATGAATTAATCCCACAACGAACCATCACAGGATGGCAGATGTGCATTGATTACCAAAAAATTAACAAGGCAACAAAGAAAGATCACTTCCCATTACCTTTCATCGATGAAATGTTGGAACGACTTGCAAAGCATTCTTTCTTCTGTTTTCTTGATGGGTATTCAGGTTATCATCAAATCTCGATCCATCCTGATGACCAAAGCAAAACCACTTTCACTTGTCCCTATGGAACCTATGCTTATCGTAGGATGTCCTTCGGTTTGTGCAATGCTCTAGCTTCGTTCCAAAGGTGCATGATGTCTATATTTTCTGATTTGCTAGAAGAAATCATGGAAGTTTTTATGGATGATTTTTCTGTTTATGGAAAAACTTTCAATGATTGCTTAGAAAATTTAGACAAAGTTTTGCAAAGATGTGAGGAAAAGCACTTGGTCTTAAACTGGGAAAAATGTCATTTCATGGTTAGAGAAGGCATAGTGTTTGGACACTTAGTGTCCGAATGTGGGATTGAGGTAGATCGTGCAAAGATAGAAGTAATAGAACAGTAACCTCCTCCCACGAACATCAAAGGGGTACGAAGTTTTCTTGGTCATGTGGGGTTCTATCGACGTTTTATAAAAGACTTTTCTCATATTGCTAGACCCCTTACAAGTTTGCTAGCCAAGGATGCTCCCTTTGAATTTGATGATGAGTGTTTAAATGCTTTTCAAATTCTTAAGAAAACACTCATCTCTGCACCAATCATTCAACCCCCTGATTGGTCGCTACCGTTTGAAATCATGTGTGATGCTAGTGATTATGCTGTGGGGGCAGTTTTGGGTCAAACGAAAGATAGAAAGCATCATGCAATTTCTTATGCTAGTAAAACTCTATCAGGACCTCAACTTAATTATGCAACAATTGAAAAAGAGCACTTGGCTATAGGTTTTGATATTGACAAGTTTAGATCTTACTTAGTAGGAGCTAAGGTGATTGTTTATACTGATCATGCTACTTTGAAATACTTGCTCACTAAGAAAGATGCTAAACCACGGCTTATAAGATGGATTTTGTTACTCCAAGAATTTGACTTAGAAATAAAGGATAAAAAGGGGAGTAGAAAATTCTGTAGCCGATCATTTGTCTAGAATGCAATTTGAAAATCCACAGGAATGCCCATCAATGATTCTCTGTGAGACGACATGCTCTTCAAGGTCACGAGCTTCGACCCCTGGTACGCAAATATTGTCAATTTTATGGTTGCAGGTTAACCAGGGGAGAACAAACGAAAGCTCATCTACGAAAGTCGTCTCCACATATGGGATGAACTGTACCTCTTCCGAGTCTGCTCTGATGGTCTACTCAGGAGATGCGTACCAGTAGAAGAAGGCATTAAGATTATTGAAAGATGCCACTCATCACCGTATGGAGGGCATTACGGTGCATTCCGTACTCATGCTAAGATTTGGCAAAGTGGATTCTTTGGCCAACCATGTATGAAGACACAAAGGACTTCATTCGGAGATGTAATTCTTGTCAGAGGCATGGGAACATCAATGCAAGAGACGCCATGCCGCTCACCAACAACCTCCAGATAGAGCTCTTTGATGTCTGGGGCATCGACTACATGGGACCATTCCAAAAATCCTGGCAGTGTGAATACATCTTGGTGGCAGTCGACTATGTTTCAAAGTGGGTTGAAGCTCTACCATGTCGAGCTGCAGATTCCAATAACGCCAAGAGGATGTTTTCAGAGACCATCTTTCCACGCTTCAGAGTTCCACGCATGGTGATTAGTGATGGAGGTTCTCACTTCATTGATAGGAAGTTTCGACGCTTCTTATCTGATCATGGAGTCCGTCACAACATCGCGACACCATATCATCCTCAAACGAGTGGGCAAGCAGAAACATCAAACAAGCAAATCAAGAACATTCTGCAGAAGACTGTATATGAGATGGGGACAGCATGGAAAGATAAGTTACACAGAGCATTATGAGCTTATAGAACAGCCTACAAAACACCTCTTGGAATGTCACTATACCAACTGGTTTACGGGAAGACATGCCACTTACCTGTCGAGCTAGAATTCAAACACATTAGGCCATAAAAAGGTGGAACATGGACTTTGAAACAGCTGGGAAGAAAAGAAAAATGCAACTCTCTGAGTTAGAGGAATGGCAAGAAAAGGCATATCATAATGCAAAACTCTACAAAGAGAGGACAAAGTGGTGGCATGACAAAAGATTGAAAAAGAAGGAATTCAAACCAGGTGACAAGGTGTTGTTATTCAACTCCAGAGTGAAGTTGTTCGGACATGGAAAACTACGAAGCAAATGGGAAGGACCTTACAAAGTAATCACATCGTCTCATGGAGCAATCACAATTCAAAATGACGAAGGTACGCTTTTCAAGGTAAATGGTCATCGTTTAAAAGTTTTCTATGATTCACAATTGTCAGAAGAAGAATTGAACATAATTAACTTTATAGAATTTAAATAACATTCAGTTCTTTTTCTTTACTCTATGAAAAAACCTTTGTTTACCTACTAAGCTATCTATGCAATTAAGTAACAAGTGTCAGGATCCTTCTAGTCTTGTATTGGTGCTTGTCTCCACATGTTGTTTATGCAAGGTAACAAAATTCAAGAGTAGGGAGGCAAAAGCGCGATATCATCCAAAGAGTATTGAACGATTACGCCAACAACCAGCTTGGGGGAAAGGCGTCCCCGTGTATCCAGCATAAGCGTGGTGCTTAGGCTATTGACTACTTGTGAGTACACCTTGTTCCTTGGTTGTATGGTAGCAGCGAGAGGTGACAATCCCGTCTATCCTTCATAGTCCATACCGAATTGAGCAGGTTCTTAAATTGTAGGACTGTAGTTGCGTCAGTAGAGTTACCCTTTGTGGTGTTCTACTGTCTAAGTGGCGTCCCGAAGTGAACATTAGAATCATAAGCCTTGCTTTGCATAGGATCAAAACCATAGGAATCCTCTCTACTCATACTCTATACCTTGATTGCTATCCCTGGACAAACTAGTTGTTAGACGTCACACATACGTTTCCCCGTGGATACGATACTTGGAATACCTCCGGGTGAAAGCTACAGCGGTATCTGTGCGCTTGCGGATTTATCTGTGTGCATCTTAAATATACCAACAACCTCCACCTCTCTTGCGGGGTTAAAGACGTTCTTCAGACTAGCCTTGGTTAGAAACCATCTTGTCTATAAGAGCTGTCGCTAGTGATTGTAAGAGATAAGAATGCTCCTCCAGCAGCAGCGTCCGCATTTTCATGAGCACTATTGGTTAATCCATGGTAGAAAATTTGCGTAAGTAACCAATTCTCCATCCCATGATGAAGACATTATGAACTATATTCTTGAAAACATTCCCATGTCTCGAGAATTGCTTCATCACTTTGCTGTTGAAAACTTGAGACTCTTCCACGCAAAGCGTTGGTTTTGCCCACTGGAAAGAACTTTGATAGGAATGCATTGGAGCATCTTTTCCAGGTAGTGATATTGTCTTTGTTGGCATAGAACCATTGCTTCGCCTTCCCCAAAAGTGAGAATGGAAAAAGACGAAGTAACACAGCATCTTGAGCGACTCCTTTGATAGTGAATGTGCTGCAAATTTCCAAAAAATGCTAAAGATGGGCACTTGCATCTTCATGTGCCTTTCCACAAAATTGGCTAGCTTGCACCATGTTAATGAGAGCTGTCTTGAGTTCAAATGATGCGTCTCCTGTGTTGACAATAGGTCCAGTGCGAATATTTGCAGTGCTTGGAGCAGAAAATTCATGAAGGATCTTTTCAGCCATAGCTTCAGAAATTGGTGTTGAGCTTTCTCCTGATTGATTTGATTGAGAAGTTGAAGTTTTATCAGTCTTGTTCTTCTGGCTCTTCCTGATAAGAGATTCTGGATCTTCAATGAAATTTGTAGGAAGGTTGAAATTGGACATGCATTACCTTGTATAAGACATAAATAGATAAAAATAAGGGTAAGCCTGCTAGAGCAGTGGTGATTAGTTTTGATACATCAATGAGTAAAGTTTAATCAATCTCTTTCATGCCACCTTCCTCCCAGTGGTAAAATATAAATAACGATACCTGGAATACTCCCGGTGAAATGCTATAATGGTATATCTGTGCGCTTGCAGAATTCCTATTTTCTAAGTCACATACCATAAGCATTTCTGGCGTCGTTGCCAAGAATACAATCCTGGTAGTGATGCTAAGAAATGTCAACAAGCATTTCTGGCGCCGTTGTCAGGGAGGATAAAGGCATTTGAAAGAATTGATTAAACTTTACTCATTGATGTATCAAAACTAATCACCACTGCTCTAGCAGGCTTACCCTTATTTTTATCTATTTATGTCTTATACAAGGTAATGCATGTCCAATTTCAACCTTCCTACAAATTTCATTGAAGATCCAGAATCTCTTATCAGGAAGAGCCAGAAGAACAAGACTGATAAAACTTCAACTTCTCAATCAAATCAATCAGGAGAAAGCTCAACACCAATTTCTGAAGCTATGGCTGAAAAGATCCTTCATGAATTTTCTGCTCCAAGCACTGCAAATATTCGCACTGGACCTATTGTCAACACAGGAGACGCATCATTTGAACTCAAGACAGCTCTCATTAACATGGTGCAAGCTAGCCAATTTTGTGGAAAGGCACATGAAGATGCAAGTGCCCATCTTTAGCATTTTTTGGAAATTTGCAGCACATTCACTATCAAAGGAGTCGCTCAAGATGCTGTGTTACTTCGTCTTTTTCCATTCTCACTTTTGGGGAAGGCGAAGCAATGGTTCTATGCCAACAAAGACAATATCACTACCTGGAAAAGATGCTCCAATGCATTCCTATCAAAGTTCTTTCCAGTGGGCAAAACCAACGCTTTGCGTGGAAGAGTCTCAAGTTTTCAACAGCAAAGTGATGAAGCAATTCTCGAGACATGGGAATGTTTTCAAGAATATAGTTCATAATGTCTTCATCATGGGATGGAGAATTGGTTACTTACGCAAATTTTCTACCATGGATTAACCAATAGTGCTCATGAAAATGCGGACGCTGCTGCTGGAGGAGCATTCTTATCTCTTACAATCACTAGCGACAGCTCTTATAGACAAGATGGTTTCTAACCAAGGCTAGTCTGAAGAACGTCTTTAACCCCGCAAGAGAGGTGGAGGTTGTTGGTATATTTAAGATGCACACAGATAAATCCGCAAGCGCACAGATACCGCTGTAGCTTTCACCCGGAGGTATTCCAAGTATCGTATCCACGGGGAAACGTATGTGTGACGTCTAACAACTAGTTTGTCCAGGGATAGCAATCAAGGTATAGAGTATGAGTAGAGAGGATTCCTATGGTTTTGATCCTATGCAAAGCAAGGCTTATGATTCTAATGTTCACTTCGGGACGCCACTTAGACAGTAGAACACCACAAAGGGTAACTCTACTGACGCAACTACAGTCCTACAATTTAAGAACCTGCTCAATTCGGTATGGACTATGAAGGATAGACGGGATTGTCACCTCTCGCTGCTACCATACAACCAAGGAACAAGGTGTACTCACAAGTAGTCAATAGCCTAAGCACCACGCTTATGCTGGATACACGGGGACGCCTTTCCCCCAAGCTGGTTGTTGGCGTAATCGTTCAATACTCTTTGGATGATATCGCGCTTTTGCCTCCCTACTCTTGAATTTTGTTACCTTGCATAAACAACATGTGGAGACAAGCACCAATACAAGACTAGAAGGATCCTGACACTTGTTACTTAATTGCATAGATAGCTTAGTAGGTAAACAAAGGTTTTTCATAGAGTAAAGAAAAAGAACTGAATGTTATTTAAATTCTATAAAGTTAATTATGTTCAATTCTTCTTCTGACAATTGTGAATCATAGAAAACTTTTAAACGATGACCATTTACCTTGAAAAGCGTACCTTCGTCATTTTGAATTGTGATTGCTCCATGAGACGATGTGATTACTTTGTAAGGTCCTTCCCATTTGCTTCGTAGTTTTCCATGTCCGAACAACTTCACTCTGGAGTTGAATAACAACACCTTGTCACCTGGTTTGAATTCCTTCTTTTTCAATCTTTTGTCATGCCACCACTTTGTCCTCTCTTTGTAGAGTTTTGCATTATGATATGCCTTTTCTTGCCATTCCTCTAACTCAGAGAGTTGCATTTTTCTTTTCTTCCCAGCTGTTTCAAAGTCCATGTTCCACCTTTTTATGGCCTAATGTGTTTGAATTCTAGCTCGACAGGTAAGTGGCATGTCTTCCCGTAAACCAGTTGGTATAGTGACATTCCAAGAGGTGTTTTGTAGGCTGTTCTATAAGCTCATAATGCTCTGTGTAACTTATCTTTCCATGCTGTCCCCATCTCATATACAGTCTTCTGCAGAATGTTCTTGATTTGCTTGTTTGATGTTTCTGCTTGCCCACTCGTTTGAGGATGATATGGTGTCGCGATGTTGTGACGGACTCCATGATCAGATAAGAAGCGTCGAAACTTCCTATCAATGAAGTGAGAACCTCCATCACTAATCACCATGCGTGGAACTCTGAAGCGTGGAAAGATGGTCTCTGAAAACATCCTCTTGGCGTTATTGGAATCTGCAGCTCGACATGGTAGAGCTTCAACCCACTTTGAAACATAGTCGACTGCCACCAAGATGTATTCACACTGCCAGGATTTTTGGAATGGTCCCATGTAGTCGATGCCCCAGACATCAAAGAGCTCTATCTGGAGGTTGTTGGTGAGCGGCATGGCGTCTCTTGCATTGATGTTCCCATGCCTCTGACAAGAATTACATCTCCGAATGAAGTCCTTTGTGTCTTCATACATGGTTGGCCAAAGAATCCACTTTGCCAAATCTTAGCATGAGTACGGAATGCACCGTAATGCCCTCCATACGGTGATGAGTGGCATCTTTCAATAATCTTAATGCCTTCTTCTACTGGTACGCATCTCCTGAGTAGACCATCAGAGCAGACTCGGAAGAGGTACAGTTCATCCCATATGTGGAGACGACTTTCGTAGATGAGCTTTCGTTTGTTCTCCCCTGGTTAACCTGCAACCATAAAATTGACAATATTTGCGTACCAGGGGTCGAAGCTCGTGACCTTGAAGAGCATGTCGTCTCACAGAGAATCATTGATGGGCATTCCTGTGGATTTTCAAATTGCATTCTAGACAAATGATCGGCTACAGAATTTTCTACTCCCCTTTTTATCCTTTATTTCTAAGTCAAATTCTTGGAGTAACAAAATCCATCTTATAAGCCGTGGTTTAGCATCTTTCTTAGTGAGCAAGTATTTCAAAGTAGCATGATCAGTATAAACAATCACCTTAGCTCCTACTAAGTAAGATCTAAACTTGTCAATATCAAAACCTATAGCCAAGTGCTCTTTTTCAATTGTTGCATAATTAAGTTGAGGTCCTGATAGAGTTTTACTAGCATAAGAAATTGCATGATGCTTTCTATCTTTCGTTTGACCCAAAACTGCCCCCACAGCATAATCACTAGCATCACACATGATTTCAAACGGTAGCGACCAATCAGGGGGTTGAATGATTGGTGCAGAGATGAGTGTTTTCTTAAGAATTTGAAAAGCATTTAAACACTCATCATCAAATTCAAAGGGAGCATCCTTGGCTAGCAAACTTGTAAGGGGTCTAGCAATATGAGAAAAGTCTTTTATAAAACGTCGATAGAACCCCACATGACCAAGAAAACTTCGTACCCCTTTGATGTTCGTGGGAGGAGGTTACTGTTCTATTACTTCTATCTTTGCACGATCTACCTCAATCCCACATTCGGACACTAAGTGTCCAAACACTATGCCTTCTCTAACCATGAAATGACATTTTTCCCAGTTTAAGACCAAGTGCTTTTCCTCACATCTTTGCAAAACTTTGTCTAAATTTTCTAAGCAATCATTGAAAGTTTTTCCATAAACAGAAAAATCATCCATAAAAACTTCCATGATTTCTTCTAGCAAATCAGAAAATATAGACATCATGCACCTTTGGAACGAAGCTAGAGCATTGCACAAACCGAAGGACATCCTACGATAAGCATAGGTTCCATAGGGACAAGTGAAAGTGGTTTTGCTTTGGTCATCAGGATGGATCGAGATTTGATGATAACCTGAATACCCATCAAGAAAACAGAAGAAAGAATGCTTTGCAAGTCGTTCCAACATTTCATCGATGAAAGGTAATGGGAAGTGATCTTTCTTTGTTGCCTTGTTAATTTTTTGGTAATCAATGCACATCTGCCATCCTGTGATGGTTCGTTGTGGGATTAATTCATTTTTCTCATTTTTTACCACAGTCATGCCCCCTTTCTTGGGTACAACTTATACCGGGCTCACCCACTCACTACATATCATGGAATAGATTATCCCAGCATGCAAAAGTTTCAAAACCTCTTTCTTAACAACTTCTCTCATCGCATTGTTAAGCCTATGTTGGGGCTCCCTAGAAGGTGTATAAGCTGGGTCTATGGGGATGCGATGAGTGCAAAGAGCAGGACTAATCCCCTTGAGGTCTTCGAGTGAGTAGCCAAAAGCAGAGCGATGCTTTTCTAGAACGGTAAGGAGCCGAAAGGTTTCATCTTCAGAAAGTTTATCGCTAATTATCACAGGAGACTCCCTATCGTTGTTTAGAAAAGCGTATTTCAAACCTGAAGGAAGGGGTTTGAGCACAATGGGGGGTTTTGGTGGCTCTTGAGTTTCATCCAAAGGAAAAGGATCTTTTGGCTCCTCTTCGTCTTTGATGAAATCCTGAGCGACTTCTTTGAAATCTTGCTCTGGACTCAACTCTGTCTTAACATGTAACGAGCGAGTGATGGGAATGGAAAAGTTTATGCTTTTCCCGAGATTTACGTTTATACTCCCCTTTCTTCCTTCATGGAGGAGTCTCTCTATTGGATGCCCTATCAAAAGATCAAACTCTCAGATATCAAAAACATAGAAACTAAGATACACCTTGGTTTCGTCTACCTTGATAGGGATGAGGTGAAAAATTCCTTCACTAGGAAGAATTTGCCTTGAGAGACTTTTTAGAAGTTTGGTTGTCGGAGTTAAAGGCATATTTTCAAAGAGTGTATATGTAAAAGATTTGGACATAAGATTTACTCCTACAACTGGATTATAAAGAGCATCGAAGGAGGTTTTATGAATCTGACAACGAATGGAGGTAGAAGGAGAATCTAAACGAATAACTTTAGGAGAAAGCTTGGATTCTCCCAACCACTCATTGCTTATGATCATGGTCAACTCCTTCACAGTCTCTTTAAGGAACTTCTCTTCGGTTGGGTCAGGAAGATGTTGGTTAGGTGTTGACGGTGCCGAAGATTTCCTTACTACAGAATAATTTGAGGTGTTTCCAAAATCGGAGAAAAGATCTTCCTCAAATTCAAACACATTTTCCAAAGGCGGAATTTCTTCCTCCTTCGGTGGTTTGGGAACTTGGAGGATAGTTGAGGCTTCAAGTGGAGTAGCTAAAGGTTCGGGCTCAACTATCACCGGTTCTTCCTCAGGAGTTTTCTCAACTACATCTGCTAGGGGATCATCGTGAATGTTGGTGTAGGGGGTGTTATCTAGGATTTTACTAAGGATTTTTCTCCCTTCACTAGCATAGCAATGTAAGAAAGAACCTCCAGAAGTTGTATCAAGAAGCTGCGCGATTTCCCCACTAAGACCCATATAGAAGTGTTGTAGAAGCATAGGGTCTTGAATGGCAAGGTCAGGGCCAGAATTGACTAGGTCATTAAAGCGCACCCAAGCCACACCAAGAGATTCTTTTTCTTTCTGTTTAAAAGATAGAACCTCTATTCGAAGGTTAACCACTCCAGAGATGGGAAAGAAAGATAAGCAAAAGCTAGAGCATAAGGTTTCCCAATCTCCTTGTACACTCCCTACGGTTCGGGAATACCAGTGTTTAGCTTCTCCCATTAAAGAGAACGGAAATAGCTTCCACTTTAAAGTTTCATGTGACATGCCTGCAATATGCAAGCATGCACAGATTTGCTCAAATTCTCGTAGGTGGGTGTATGGGTTTTCATTGCCTTCTCCTGAGAAGGATTGTTCCTGGACCATATTTATCAAACAAGGATGCAACTCATAGCCAGGTGTAAGGATAGGTTTCGAAGATTCCAGTGGCTCTAGTTGCGTGCCCGTGAGAGCAGCATATTGATTGATAGGCGTGATGTTATCCATGCTTGAAAAGAAAATATACAAGGACAAACTTGGTTCGATGAAGTCACAGCAACCGTTTCCCCGGCAACGGCGCCAGAAAGCTTCTTGGTATATTTAAGATGCACACAGATAAATCCGCAAGCGCACGGATACCGCTGTAGCTTTCACCCGGAGGTATTCCAAGTATTGTATCCACGGGGAAACATGTGTGTGACGTTTAACAACTAGTTTGTCCAGGGATAGCAATCAAGGTATAGAGTATGAGTAGAGAGGATTCCTATGGTTTTGATCCTATGCAAAGCAAGGCTTATGATTCTAATGTTCACTTTGAGATGCCACTTAGACAATAGAACACCACAAAGGGTAACTCTACTGACGCGACTACGGTCCTACAATTTAAGAACCTGCTCAATTCGGTATGGACTACGAAGGATAGACGGGATTGTCACCTCCCGCTGCTACCATACAACCAAGGAATAGGGTGTACTCACAGGTAGTCGATAGCCTAAGCACCACGCTTATGCTAACGATTACTACTCTAGTCCGGAGATCTAACAAGGACTAGATCACTCAAAAGAACTATGAACCCATGAACAAAAGAGCATAATAATTACTTTAAACAGAAATCAGTTACCAGAGGTATCTCAAATGCAGACTTGGAGTAGCCTAGATCCGCCAAAGTACAAGCCATAGAGGTAGCACTGACAGGCCGGTACTTCCTCTAAACGC